>JBBPJO010000452.1:0-12050 GCA_038088815.1 Boletus nobilissimus | reverse complement strand
TGGCACCCATTGCAGATGAGTCAGGTCCATTGTGTTAACAACCCTGCCTGCAAGCGACGTAGAGTTGTGCAGCGAGGATACTACTGCAAAGTTCAAACTCGCAGACAACATCCAGGCTTGGGAACTCGAACACGCTCAACTACCATGGCTTCCACGCTCGACATCCATACATTCAATATTTCGGTGACCACCTGTTTCGTCTGAGGGGACAGCAAGTGTTGTGCAAGGTATCGCCAGCTGTTAATAGGAATTCAAACCCCTTCGTCACCTACTACGATGTCGCACCTTTCGACCTCGACAAAAATGGGTACTCGTTTTCGACGACCCCGCGATCCATGTTGGCAACAAATCATAAACGTGCCCGGAGGGGTTCACAATCTCTCCTGGAGGCAGGTGATGAAGTAGATGAAGGCGATCGCGCGTCCAGCAACAGGTTGTCACCACGGACATGTTGGAAGCACGGCTTTATCGTACGTTTGACAGTTGTCTCTTGTGTTACACTTATGAAGAGGGTGTAGATGTCGCGGATGAAGCATATGTCAACTGAGCCGGACATATGTAACATGGAATGAGCCTCTTATCGCTCAAACAAGACCCAAAAATCTCGCCAGGAACGTCAATCAATGCACATGGGCATATGTCATGCACCATCCTTGTATGATCTCACTCCTTCTTGTTTGTAGATCTGGCAACATGACTGCATTAGTCCTGCCAGGGATGACACCCAAACAGCTGGCATGCCAGGCACTTGTCACCTCCATGAGCACCAATGTAGGCACCTTGAACCCAGGTCTATAGCATTCTCTCTTTCCTTGGACTCATCTGCATCCCCTGGTCTCAGACAATGAAGGGTCTCCCTGACAGACCTCTTGAGCTGTCAGAGACCATTCTCAGCCCCAGGCCTGTACCAGACCAGTTAGTGTGTAGTTGAGTTTTCCTGTAGGTAAGTGCTTCATTCACATGTATGACCTTTCCTTGCCGGTTGTCTAGATAACTTGGAGTCTTGGACATTCCACTCTCATTCAAGGATAGTGAATCCACTTACCTTGGAGACATGTTGAATGGGTATGTGATGTTAGCACTGAGTAAGGTATTGAGGATGAGCTGTCACATACTGGCAGGTCATGATTGTACTACCATGGAAGGAAATAATGTGGTAAGGGATACCTCTTATACCATGCAGGGAGTAGGGACATGGTGGGGAACATAGGAAAGTCCAAGAGCAAAGACAGGACTCAAAAATGTCAACAGAACTAGGAGCATTATGTTCAAGGTCAGTGAGTGAATCTGTTGCACCTTGGTCTAGGAAATATTCATAGATACATTAATACATATATTCAAGCAGAGTAAATGTCTCTAGATTCTCCTGGAACCACAACAGGTAGTTTTTTGGGAATGCACCCCTATGAACCTGTGTAAAGATTATTGTTCTCAGAGGAAGACCTATATCCTTTCTATGCCATGCAAGGGCACAGATGTGTTGTGGATATATATATGTAGACTGGAAAGCATAAGAAATTATGAGCATTTTAAGTTGGGGTAGCCTAATATCACAGAGTTGTCTTGTTGATGTGAAAAGAAGATCAATGAATGTGGGTTTATAAGGGCCATCAAGTGAAAGGGTTGTGAGCTGGTTGAAAACACAGTATATGGAATCAATGTGTCCAGTGCTCCAATGTTGAAATTTGTAGTCAATTTTGAGTTGCTCAACACCAGCATGAAAGCTGTGTGACTGGTTTTGAACAAGCACATCAATGTTCTCCTGGCCAGCATGGTAGTGAGAGGACATTGAGAGTTCTTTGAGGGTGGGAATGTAACAGTTGCTGCATATTTGGACCATGCTGGAATATGGTGAGATGTGCATGTGCCTAAGCCTGGGGAGCTTGATGGGAGCAATACTTGGCAGGCTATTATTGTTGGAACCATTCCAATCAATGCCCAAGTCTGGATGTACCATGTGATGAAACATAAGAGCATGCAGATTTGGAGTACTGTGCAAGATGGTGGCAAATTGGATCCGGGATGGCACACCACTGGCATTAATCTCAAGAGTTACAAGATTAGATGCAGAAGAGATCCATGGTTGGTTCCAGTCAATGTTGACCCCTATTAGGGAAATGGTTTTTAGGTGAGGAGCTGAGGAGCGAAACAGTGCAAATTGCCTTGACTTGATGTAGGCTATTGAAGAGTTGGACATGTCATCCAGAGAGCAGATCAGGATGACTGATTTGAGTTGGGGTACAATTGGAATGTATGCATCGGAAATGGCATCAAGGATTTCATACATGTCTTCAGGCCAAGTAGTTTTCACCTCAATGGCACGCCAGCGACAAATCTGTGCAAGAAGAGTATTGCAGATTGTGTGGAGGAAGAAGCTGGGATAATTTGAAAACTCATCCAGGTGGATTTGAATGTCTAATGGAAACTCTTTGCTGCATTCCAATTGTGTTGCAATATAGTGGAAAGGTGGACATGACTGGACATGGGGAGGGATATGGATGACTGCCCAAAGGGATGGGGTTGAGATTGCTATGTCATTCCAGTAATGACAAACTTGAGAAATTGGTAACCATGGTGTTAGAGCACCAGGCTGGAATTCAGGGACATTGTCACTTGGTCTTTGATGGTCTTTGATCCACTGGCATGCATGTCTGGTGGTTGCATTGCACAAGCCATCAGCAATGATCTCAAATAGATATGAAAGGATGTCAACAGGGAGCTTGTGAATAGGGCATGAATCTCCTGTTGGATTGAGGAATGGATTTTTATGCCCAAACTCCTCTCTTGCATCAGGAAAACCTCAATTTGTTTAATGATGACTTAAATACTCTTAAACAGTTAAGTTCATCTAAGACAAGTAAGTAGGGTGGCTGACTTACACCCTTTCTTAATTTAGTCTTAATGGATTTTCGTCACTGTCATCTAAGTCATCTTAAGTCATGTGAATAGTCACTACATGTAAATTGATTAAGACAAAGATAAGACAAAGATAATACTACTATGACGATCCGACTTAGTATAAACAGAAAAATGACATGCCAGTGACCTTGCCCTGCAAAACGGTACCACAAGAAGCACTTTCCTGTGGTCGCGGGTGAACGCATTGTGAGCCACACAGGTTTGAGCACCGCCGGATCTCCTGACGATGCCGCAACTTGCGTGAGGTCAAACACCTCACCATGGATTGCGGTGTAGACATTATTCGCCGAGTTTGAAAAGGAATGCGATGCAAGCTCCGAGGTGCCGAAGACGTGTTCTGTGGGACAGATGACAACCCCAAGAACGGCAATGACGAAAACCGCACAAGCACAGATGAACCAAATGATGACGTTGAGTGCAAACTTCTCCCGCCAAGCTTGACGGACGTCCTCACGTTTCATCCGGCCGAACCATTTGAGGAAAATGGATGGTATCCACCAGGTTAGGAGCCAGTATAGCAAGACCCAGCGTCGACAAGCCGACATCTCCTTGACGACTCCGGTTGTTTCGTTCTCCATGATTTCACCCGCAAGAGCCTCTTTAGCAATCAATCCTTCCTTATCAGCGTTCCGGAACATGTTCCTGGAAGGCGCGTATGACTCGGAACCATAGTTGGAGTTGGTCTCTTCCCGGTTGGACGCCAGTTGACTCCGGTTGTCGAAATCGCAGAACAGAAAGATTTACGGTCCTCGTAATCATGTTTGTAGAGATTTCCATGTTGGAATGGAGAGGGGTTGGCCATGAGCGGGACATGTGCTTGGGAAGATACTTGGTTGTAGGGATCCGTGTAGTCGTCTGGGGGAAGTCCTAGGGATGCGTACGGAGCATACGGGTCACCTATTGAGCGAACATCAAGGCCAGCTTCTGCCTCCGCATCGTGGAGGCGGTTTCGTTCTGCTCCTCCACATCAAGAGAACGGAGATGGTCTTCGAGAGAGTGGAATGCAGCTTGAGACAAGAAGACCTAGGTTAAGAGTAAGACGATCAGAATCCTTGAATGGCATGATAAACTGGCACTGGAAACTTACCTTGTATTGACCGAGAACTATATCGGTTTCCTGCAGACCCAAGACGTTTCCGGTCTGCTCAACCTTCTCCTTCGCAGAGCCATCCATCACGCCCATCTTCGCCATCGGTTCCCCGTACCGTGTGCAAAACTCGTCCAGAGTCAACCCCACCTCAAAGATGTTTACATTCCTCTTCGATACCTCAGTCAAGCCCAGGCTCCGGATCTGGCCCTTTATGCTCCGTCCCTCCAACTGATTTGGTAATTGTGAGTCGTTGGGATTCGCGCAGAAGACAAACCAGGACTGCGTTTCTGATAACGTCTCAAACAAGGTACCCAGAGCAGCTCTGAATTCGCCAGCTACACATGGCGTCAGACCAGAGGAGGAATTTGGCACGTCGTCGTCCTCCCGTTCTTGTTCTTCAACAGCGCTATCCTCGCGGAGCATTGCCATCCGCTTGACTGTGCCCTTATGATGCGTCGACGGGGTACGCATTGGCTTGACGGGCTGCTGAGCAGAGATGATTGTCCTCATTCTTGGGATGTGCTTGGGTGGCGATGGAACAACCCCTTGACAAAGGGGTTGGCAGAACCTATGCCTTCTGCACCGTCCAACGCACCAGCGAGAGAGCCACAGAGAAGGGAGACAAAGTCGGGGTTTAGGGAATCAAGGTTACGCTCGAGGAAGCCCTCGGAGGAATAAGACACCGGACCATTGAAGTGGTTGATGGTGAACGTGGGGGAGCCCGATCGATCGACTGGCCCAACTTTGAAAGACAAATGATTACCCCAGCGCTTGCCGAATGCCTCCACCATTGTGAGGTCGGTTTTCTTGTGTGACCGGCGAGCCTGGTCATCCATGATATGGATGAGGCCCCCAGGCTTGTTTTGAAGGAGGCGAACGCACTCGGCGTTGTCAAAGTAGGGCACCGAAGGGATGAAGCGAGAGATACCCTCTGTCTTATACTTGTCAACGTGTGACTCGAAGATCTGTTTCTGTATGAAGTTCTGCAAACGCTCATTGGCGAAGTTGATGCAGAACTGATCAAGAGAGTTGGGGCGGCTGGTCATGTTTTGAGGACCGGGCAGACCAAAGAGACCGATAAATGTGTCGAAATCGTCACAGCAAAGACGTTGGTTGATATGTTCATTCAACCATGCAAAAAGGAGAGAGTAGAGTGTCTTGGCGAGGTCGTCACGGTTGTCGGAAGCACCATCAGTGTCGAGAAAAATGGTACAAAGCTCTCTCTTGACGAGCTTCGTCTTGTAAGCAAGCGTAGCCTCGAGTGTGGAAGGCTGTACGCCGAGGAAGTCGGCAATGATACCGAGCACATCCACATTCCGGACGACAGCCGCGTCCATGTCATGACCACGGTTGATGATGAATTCAATGTTACCTAGATGAAGAATGGCTGCAACGAGCTGGCATGTTTGAGCGACGTGTCGCTTGGACAACCCGATGGACTTGAGAGCCATCTTGAGCTGCTCAAAGCGATTGGCATCATCATCACGAAGACCATTGGCGCGAGTGCCGGTACCGGCACGGTGGCCAAGATATCGGTACTGGGTCTTGTCGGCAAGGTGAAGATGCTGACGCTCTTCCAGGGATGCACCGGCCATCAGATAGTAGAAAATATGAAAGTTCCGCTCTCCTGACAGCACAGCCGCGACCCGGTTGCGCTCGAGATAGTAGTCAAGGGACTTTATCCCACACAAACGCCCTTTGTCTGTGAACTGGAGCTCTGTATACTTTCCAAAGCGAGATGCATTTGGATTAAACAGTGTGCGAGCATTCCCGAATGATTCGATGTCGAACTCTGCTGCGGGCACCTGGGTGGCGAGCTTGGAGCCCTTCTTTCCTGGATTGGAAACTGACAGCTCCAAGAGCATCTTTATAGCAAGGCGCTGAGTTTCTGACTTTCCACTGCCAGCTTCACCACTACAGACGAAATAAGCATTCATAACTTACATCCGAAGTAAGAAACGAAAGCGTACCTCATGATGAGGGACTGGTCCTGGATGGTGCGCCTCATGTGGTAGTAAGCATTATTAGCGAGCTGAAAGATGTGGGGTGGAAGGGGGTCTTGTTCTCGGTCGTATCCCGATAGTATGTGGCATATTTTTGAAGAAGTGAGTCCGCGTTTGAAGTGACGTACTTGTGAGGGTTGACGGCGACCAGGGCAGAGGAACCGATGTTGGTATATATTGTGTCGGACATGAAGTGCTCGCGGAGACAGGTGACGATGACATCGTCTGAGATCACTGACAAGCTGGCTTCATGGGTCATTGGCAATCGCGACGACGATGGGACTGTAAAAGAAGAAGAGTGTGAAGGAGGGAAATGAGCCGGCAGGGAAGTCGTCGCTGCAGGAGGACAAGAAAAGGGAAGGAGCAAGGTAGATGTCTGTGAGCTGGACGGTGGAGACATGATTGAGACGGGCAATAGGTTGGTGAGGTCAGTGGTGACCTCGAGCCGTTGCTGCAGGGGCGATGACCCAACCTTTCGGGGCCAGAGGAAGACAAGGGTAACAATTGGTGCATACTACAATACTGATTAGTTCTGTAAAGGGATGGTGATCAGGGTACTCACAAAGCAAAAGCTCAAGACAAAATTTCGAAGGAGTGATGATCAGCAAACTTGTTCACATAGTATGCTTTAAAAGCGTCAAGAGAGGTATCATAACGAACTGCGGGATGAATGGGATCTGAGTTGCCGAACATGGGTAGTAAGTGGACAGCGCGGAAAACAGAGTCGAGATGAATGACTGATAATTCGCGTGATCGATCCTCTCGGATCATGGGGCATACCATCCAAAGCCCAGTAGCGTTGTCCGGCTGAGAGCTGATCCGCTTGTACCTGTGGACAAGCGCACAGGGGAAGGTATTGTTTGAATATGGAATAGAAAAAAAGCAGAGGACTCGGGCAACTTCCATGCCGTTAATGCTGTTGGGGCTGTAATCCAAGTCAACCAGTACGGTGTCATAACGAGCAGCTCCACGTCGCCACGATGGAGTTGCTCGTATGTGTTTGCGATACATACCGCCAATTCCACTTGGGTCACTTGGTGCGAAGAAGGTGGCCATGGCAGAGTGGAAGACATTCAAGCGTCCCCCGTAAACTGGCATTTGCTGCAGGGGCACATCGGCATCAGGGTGTAGCTGGTCATAGAGGAAACGTCGAATGAGGGTTGGGAGTTCAGGAATGTCAAGCTCTTCAGCCAGATCTGGAACGGTTCAAGCATGATGACGCTCTTCACAATGTTTCAGAATAGACTTATTGGTAGGGAAAATGCACTCACGGATCATCCTGGCCAGCCGAATATCACACAACACTTGTTCTCCCTCCACTGCACCTCCCTCGTCATCACTCTCTTCTCCTTCATTATGTTCTTCTTCTTCTTCTTCGGCATGACCAGCCTGCTGATTGACATCATTTGAGTCGGTGCTGCGGCCGCCATGCGCATCTTCATCACTGTCTGTGTTGAGTTGTTTTTCTGTCATGGAGATTCGTCATTGAGATAAGGATCTATTAAGAGTAAATATTTAGCTTACTGAAATACTGAAGATGAGACATTGCAGAAGGTTCGATGAGCATTCCACAGGCAGTAAAATCGACTAGCAAGGCAGCCAGTTTGTCGATCCTCTGGTTTGTGAGTAACATTTGCTTCAGTGCATTGAACTTGTTTGAACGTCAATATGGTCGTTTGACGGCCTTGATATGTTTCGACTCGGTGATGGATGAACAAAGCCCATTAGGGGCACCAAAAAGACGGATAAGTTCGGGATAATGTTTCATTGCATGTTGTCGGGGGAGCGCAAAATTTGACCGGACATTTGTTGCGATAAATATTTCACGGTATTCGTGAAAGTGCTCCAGGGTATCTCCAAGATCCTTGAGCATATCCTCAGTGATGATATTATGCCGAGCGATGTAGCAGAACTCAAGAAATGCACGGAATGTGCACATCATGTTATCTGGAATATATCCTTCAACATCATTGAGGTAGACCTTCATAAGTGCCTTCGAATCGTCGCCGGTCCATTGATTGAAGCCTCGTCCGTCTGCAAAACGGCAAAGGCCGGAAAATGGCGGGGCAATGGCGATTCTATTGTCCACCAATATTAATTGTTTTGCGTAGACCGTGCAATGTTGAATGTTGTTACCTTCTATCGATGTCATCAAGAATCTCCTTTGCCCGGGTAGATCCGTAAGTTTCCTCGAGGTAATTACATACCCAGTTGACGAGGTGATCCTTGAAAACTCCTTTGATGAGTTGATGGAGTAGATCTGGGGCGAGTAGCGCATGGATGTCCGAGCGGGGGAAATTGCTCATAAAACGCTGAGTGACACATCAGTAAAGTTAAGCTAGTGGAACATAGACAAAGAGACGAACGATTACATCCACGACTATTCCCCATTCATCCCATAGCGTACCAGTGTCAACCTCTTCAATCAATGCTTTGAGGAGTTCTCGCGTATGATTCCCATGTTCTCCATCAAGATCCCAAGGAAACGCAAGACATCTGCAGTCAAAGTAAAAGAGGATGGATAAACAAAGTGCTGTAAGTTGAAAGTTACTACGTACCATCCACACCAGTTCCGCACGATACCCGCCAGGATCACTTGTTCCTCGTAGTCAGCAATGTATGGTCCTAGTCCATACATGACTTTTCTGTAGTGGCCATCCGCGCACATTGTAACCTCTGGGACCGTCATACCCGGTTTGAGTGTTTCAAGGATCTTAAATAGGGAAAAATGGAAAAGCTGTTTCTTGAAAGTCCGGAAATGTGCATCATTGGTGTGTTTTTTCCTTGCTATAGACGATCATGTAAAGCCTTGGTACTAGGACTACACGGATAAGCTATCCGACTTACTCTTAGGTATGGCAAGAAACCCGAGAAGCACAAGCGCATTGCGGTGGGCACGACGGACATTGTTGTGGACATTGCTGACAGATAAGTAGATGGGATGATAGTCGTTCTGTCCAGTCCCGACGGAAACTGTCGTTTTGTCACTGCCAAGTATTATTGGCACAAAAGCTGAACCATGTGTCGCCAGGTCTTGAGCAATGATATCCTGAATACAAATTAGCGAGCAGATACAATAAATCCGGCTGTCTGTACCGTTTGATTCCAGGCCCAATCCGCTGACATGAGATCATGCCAGCGGCGGCTGTACGCTCCATCAGAACATTCCTCCCACTCGCGATATGGGGCATAATCAATCTCGTTCTTGAAGTTGGGGTTCTTAAGTATGTTTTGGACAAGTTTGTGTGGGTCTTGGAAGTGGAATTCGTATGAGGCGTCCATCCAAGGAGCGGGATCGTAGGTTCTATCGCCAATGTAACTGACTGAATGACTAGTCCACGGTACGTCGCCAAGTGATGTCGCGTCAATGGTCTCGTATAGGTCTTGATGGTTAGCAAAGGGAGGCGCATCACCATGAACCACTAAGGAAACTCCCCAAAGATGGAGTAAAGTATCGATTTTTTGGCCCAACATTTCTGCCTGTGAGAACAAAAAGTGCGCAGTCTCGAATTCCAGCTGGTTGCGATAAGGTGTCCAGTCGTCATTGGATCGTACAGGAGGTGGAGGTGGAGGCGCAGCTGGATCGATAAAATCCCCAGCTTCATTACAGATGCGTCCTAATTAGTCAGACGTCAGCAATAAGATAGGAAGCAATGACAATGTCATACCATCTAGCAGCGGGTGATAGTCCCGAGTAAAGCATTGTTGCTTATTTGCGATTCCATCGTGTACCTCATGGGGCTGACCAGGCTTGGGGATACAGAAGGAGTGCTGATGTGCAGAGCACTGGTGTTGAGTGAGAGCCGATTTGTTCTTCAGCAGCTGCTGGCAGCCAGGGTGCGGGCAGGGAATTCTGGAAGTGGTGAATGAACGACGGACACGGGGCATTGAGCGAGCTTCAGGTGTGGAAATTTCGTATTATCATTAGAGTAGGTGTTATGGCACAAATTGTGAATACAAAGACTTACATGCGCAACGAATTTTTTTGCGGCCCATCCCGACTGGAACCCTAGTTCCATCCACTCACCACTTTCACTGTCCTGCTGTCTCTCGACTCTCGAAGCCTACAATGGTCACGACTCGAAAAGAGAACGCTACAAAGCGAGTAGCTCAACCGCTGCTTGACCTAAAGCGTAAGCGCCGTACTAAAGCTGAAATCGAGGCGGACAGGCAGCGCCTGGAGGAAGAGCGTCAGAACGCCGAAGAAGTACGTCGAGTCGGGAACCAACGTATTGCCAGTATCCAGGACAGGCAAGCATTGGAGGACATTAAGGCAAAGGTTGCAGCAAAACCCCAACCTCGACCTCGACAGGTGCGACCCACCTCAAAGGGTCAGCCATTGATAGCACTGGATCAAAATGAGGATGAGAATCCCTGTAATGATCCCATGGAGGCAGATGTTTCAGTGATGACAACGACCAGTGCATGAGGAGATGGTGAGGAGTTGCGACCGAAGGAGCCAAGAAAAACGATGCATCGTGGTGCAGTACACGCCTTGCGTCAAGAAGCTCAGGCTGATTCCGGGACATCGAAGTTGGATACACGTGGATTAGGAAACTCAGTGACTCAGATCACGAATTGGTACTTTCCTTTATCGTTCATCATGTTATTACTGACTGAACCCACGCTTTTTTTCTGGAACCTTATTAGTGGATGTCGGGATGATGATCCCAAAGAACAGTTTTTGGGTTACATGAACGAATGGCTCACTGACAGCTTGAAGACAAACAACAAGCCAAAACGGCCATCCCCACAAATCACAAATTCTTCAAACGTTGCCAGCAGCACATGCGGCGTTTCTTCTCTCTTCAACCCGACAGCGACAGTGTCAACAGCTTGCTCTTCCGTTCCTAAGCCCCCCGCAAGTCGTTCACCAACTCCATTCCAAGTCAGTGCCGATGCAGAGGATGAGTCTCCCGCAGTCCTATTGGATGACGATGATACTGTGGAACACGAAGCTGGGCACTCAGTCTCCAACATGCACAAGGCTCCCGCAGTGGTTTCGCAGTTAGCTCTGACAAGGGTACATCATCGTGTTGCAATAATACCATATGAGATACATAATTTGATCCAACGTAGGAGAAAAGTATCGATTACTGCCAGCCTCCCTTCACCCAGAGGCCGAAGGTCACTCCCACATCCGTTAAAACTGAGCCCATCGACGTTTCCATGGATACCATCCTTGATGTCTCAAGTTCCGACAACTACCTGATCATTATCGATGCTCCTCCTGTAGCCACCGCTATGCTCGCAGGTTGAAAACAGGCAACAACTGTAAGTGTCATATAATAGAGCTTTTCGGATTGACGCAATCATTGTATCTAGATTCAAGCTGCTGATCATCGCGAAGCACCCCTCTCAAAGTGTCCATGCACAAAGCCTTCCTCGGTCCAAGACAAAACAGGTGTTGAATGCACTACAAGAAAGGTGAAGTACAACAATACTCACCTCCCTCGGGGTGCGATGATCGATAACAAATGGTGCGGTATCCTAATCCCGACCTATGCAAAGTGGAACGGAATGCTGAATGTGTGCTGGGGTACCAAAAGTTCATCCGAGGTTGAAGTCCTGCAGCTACTATGGAATGTCATCTACAAGGATAAGATTCCCGCTGTTGCAATAGCGGGGATCCGGCGTTCACGCCAGGATCCCGAGGATCTACTGTAGGGTACTTACCTGTGGACTGGAGAGAGTTACTCAGAGATGATAGCAGTAGCGGATCAAGAGAGTATTGTTAATATTCAGACTCAGCAGAGTCTTATATATGCTTTGTAATGATTACTTAATATAGGTCACGTGACCGTAAGTACGTGTCCTTTCAACACTCCCCCTTGTCTAGTATACGGTAGATACATAGATATAAAAGTGAGAAGTTATAAAGTAAATGTAAAACGTCCGCACGATCTAAGACGGCGAGTTGAATTCCAAACCGAGCTGAGAGCGGAACTCCTTGAACTTGACATGTCCAAGGTTCTTTGTGAACATATCCGCAGGGTTGTCAGTTCCTGGGATGTAGAGTAGCTCTACTTGCTTCCAGA
>JBBPJO010000451.1:0-12071 GCA_038088815.1 Boletus nobilissimus | reverse complement strand
AGCTTTTCCCCTTGTCCCTACTTTTACGTAGAGGACATTCCCCCTACCCGCCATCTCTCGCCTAGGCAGATTCAGAGCACCCTCCGACTCCGACTCCCCTCCTGAAACACCCACCGTGTCTCAACCTTGCTTCTCCCCTCGACTCCCCAGACTTCACCTCCTACCCAGCGACCACCCGTTCTATCTCGTCCTTCCGGATAGATTCTCCTCCCCGGAGAACATCGCAGCATATCAAGAACGTCAAAGGGCTCTAGCTGAGGTCAACCAGTCTCAAGGGTGGAACTCCGACGCACTCCCCTCCATCTCTGAATTAGCTGCCATCCCCCAGGCTTCTGTTGAATCCCCCATCCTAGAGGATCCTCCCCTTACTTTCCACGATCCTGACCCGGAACTGACCGGTGCAGAGACTTTCGACCCAGAACCGACTGAGGCGGAAGATATTGACATTGACCCGGCTCTACAAGATGACGACATGGTATCTGAAATAAAGGCCGGCCTTCCCGAGGACTTTTCCGGGGAGGCAGAGGATGCCAACAGATGGCTCCTCACTATGGACACCTACTGTTACGGTTTACGAGGGGGTACACTTTTTCCTTTACGCTTTTCGTTCACTCGCCTTCTAGTCTCGTTCTCTTCACCGTACGCGGTTGTATTCGTAATGGAGTCGTCCTTCATTATACCAGATACGTTTCCTGATCCACTTCTCTTTCTGTCTCACACGGCGCCCCGCCTATATCCCTATTTAGACTTCTTTCCATTTCCGCCACAGTCGCTTTATTCGGACTTCACCGCCTGCGGCATAGCCTTTCTATTTATAACTCGTCATGACTCTTCATGACTCGTTCTGACTCCTAGTGACTCTTATGCTGCGCACCGAGTCATACTTTAGCTACTGCGGATGCTGCGTATCCTTTCCTTATTTAGAAGGGCGCTCTCTTGCCCTCCTGTATTTTCCCTAAGCTAGTTCTACGCAATACCAGTGTAGTTTCTAGTGACCACCGAGTCTAGCGAGATTCCTAGATAGGTGAGACCAGCTTAGGCTTCGCGTCATCTCGAAGCTCGGCATCGCTCCTCGAGGATTCCTCTACTCGTCACTCGCTCTCTCTTCTCTATGCGCGACTTCGTCTTTGTATCGCAGCACGCTACGTCACTACTACGCTGTGCGTTACACCTACTTCACTATCAACGACAAGGTGTTCACGGATAAGACCAAATCCCTTACCTTCCTTAACAAGATTAGTAAGGGCCGTGGCAAGACCTTCGCTGAAGGATGGCTGATGAAATTGGGAAACGCCCATATCCCAAACGAACTCAAGACCTTCGACTGTATTAAACAGGCTTTCGAGACCGCCTTCTCCCCCTACGATGTAGCCACCAAGGCTAGGATCGACCTCTCCAAACTTCACCAGACTGCCGGAAAGGACACGGATGGAAACTGGAGCGATGGCTTTGCCAAATATGCTTCGGAATTCCAACTTCTTGCCGAGAAATCTGCCATCTCCGACAAACATGCTCTCGTGGAGTGGTTCATCCGAGGCCTCTCTCCTAAACTCGCAACAATGATCCTGTCTTGCAAGAAGATCCCCGACGACTACAAGGATTGGATTAAAAAGGCTGGCCAGTTCTCGCAACAGTTGCGAAGAATTGGGGACCTTCAAAAGGGCATACCACATATCCCGGCGCCCTCCTCTCAATCGCACAAGGACCCGTACATGATGGACGTAGATGCCGTGCATCTGTCGCCGACTCAGCGCGCTAAGTATATGCGGAGCAACAAATGCTTTATCTGTCACAAGCTTGGTTGTAGGTCTTCCAACCACCACGGAGCCGGAACCGACCGGCCCAACTCACGTCCCCGCCCGACCACATCCTCTGGATGCACCGCACGTCCTACTTACAAAGTCCCGCAATGACGGGCACGAGCCACCACCACGACAGAGGAGGATGATGAACTCTCAGCTTACCTAGAGGAAATGGGGAGCATCGAGAAAGGCGCCGCAATTAAGATCCTCAAAACTGCTTTCGGGGAGGGCAGCTCGTCTGTGGACGAGGAGGCTGGCTACCAGGCCATGGCTGAGGTAAGAATGGCCACTTACCAAGAGTGCCAAAGGGAAGCGATCAGGGCAGCACCACGAGCCAGGGCTGTATGATCTGGACCATGGAACAACCGATTTTCCACTCTCGCGCCGGCGGACCTCTGGGAAACCACCTCAGAGGAAGCCCTGGAACAATCACCAGGCACGTACCCCAATGACGTATCTGTCCAGTCAAGGGTGGACGCGGACGCAGCTACTCCCCGGGGTCAGGGGATGGGGCTTGGACCGCAACCTTCTTCTCAAGAGACCGCCATGAGAAACACAGTCAAACATGGAATCAAGGTGGTAAAAGCGGTGAGAGAAGGGGAAGAGGCATGTGAGATATGTACCTGGAACTGACCAGGACACGTGGCCTGGAACGGGAACCGACCCGTCCAACCGCATACGGAGTATCTCTGGTTTCTGCGGCAAGGCTTTTTGAAGAGCAGGGATGGGTCAACGTCATCTCCTGCTAAATTTTCTCATAGGATATCTCCAGTATTCGTGTCAGGTGGTTCCTCGCAATCCATATCTATTCCCGTCACCCTCTACCCACCCGACCGAACTGCGTTCAAAAGCGTTGACACAAAAGCCCTCATCGACTCTGGGGCAACTGGCTGCTTTATCAACTACGCTACCGTGGTAGCTTGTGACATCCCTACTACGCGACTAAAGATCCCACTTTGAGCAAGCAACGTCGATGGATCTCCCAACAAAAACGGCCTGATACGAAAACAGGCATCAGTGCTAATGCAACTTGGAGAAACTACTGAACTCTGGGACTTCCTTGTTATTGACTGTGGCAAGGATGAGATTATCCTCGGGCTCCCTTGGCTCCGTGACAACAATCCAGAGGTCGACTGGAGTACAGGAACCGTTCGTCTCCACGATCCGGAACCGACCAGACGGGAACGTACGAGGAATCGAGAAGACGTCGCGGCCGAGGCCCACACTCTAAATGTCTTCAACCGGAAATGCCAGATGAACAAATTGCGACGACGAAGAGCTCTGTGGTGGAAGTGTAACGTCGACCCCATACTAACGGCAAAGACCAGAGAGGTTCATCTGAGGGTACCTGACGTGGAACCGACCATGCAGCGGGAAGAGATACTGGCGCTCATAGACGTGGAGGAGGATGATGAAGAGCTAACCGGACCTTCCATTAAGAAAACTACGATTTCGACTTCTCTCGCTCAAGACGCGAAGAAGACCAAGACGGAACTCCCGCGGGACTTCCGAGACTTCGAAGACGTCTTCCAGAAAAAGGACGACGGACCCCTTCCGCCCTACCGGTCGTTCGATCACGGCATAGATCTAGACGACTCTTTCCTACCCAAGGTTGCAAAGGCCTACCCGCTTAATCCTAAGGAGCGAGAGGTGTGCAAGGAATTTATTGACGAACACATGAAAGCTGGATGTATTCACCCCTCCAACTCTCCCATGGCTTCCCCATTCTTCTTCGTGTCTAAGAAGGACGGTAATCTTCGCCCCTGCCAGGATTATCGTTATCTCAATGAGCACACCATCAAAAACACCTACCCTCTTCCGCTCATAGGTGACTTGATGGACCAGCTCAAGGGATCCTGTTATTTCACGAAGATGGATATTCGTTGGGGGTATAACAATGTCCGGATCAAGACGAAAGACGCCTGGAAGGCAGCGTTCATCACGCCCTTCGGCCTCTTCGAGCCTCTCGTCATGTTCTTCGGCCTCTGCAACAGTCCTGCGACCTTCCAGTCGTTCATGGACTACGTTTTCAAGGATATGGTAGCGGAAGGATGGTTGATCATCTATATGGATGATATGTTGATCCATTCCAGGGATCTTAACGAACATCACCAACGAACGAGGCGAGTTCTGGAACGATTGTGAGACAACCGTCTTGGCCTCAAACTAGAAAAATGTACGTTCGACACATCCTCGGTTGAATTCCTAGGGATGGTCGTTCAAGAGGGTATCATTGCGATGGACCCTACCAAGCTATCGGCAATCGCTACCTGGGAACCACCTACTACGGTTCGCGCAGTCCGCTCCTTCATAGGGTTCTGCAACTTCTACCGCAAGTTTATTCCGAACTTCTTGGAAATTGCCAGGCCGATCTTGGATTTGACGAAGAAAGGGCAGCCGTGGTCCTGGACGCACGAGCAACAACAGGCCTTCGACCTCCTCCATCGGGCCTTCACCTCGAAACCCGTACTCACAATGCCGGACACCTCTAAACCATTTTACGTTATGACGGACGCCTCACTAACTGCTACTGGGGGCGTGCTGATGCAGAAGGACGCCAATGGCGACTTACACCTTTGCTGCTACATTTCCCAGATGTTCTCACCGGCGGAATGAAATTATGACATTTATGACCGCGAACTCTTAGCGGTTATACATGCACTCGAGGAGTGGCGTCACTATCTCACCGGAACCGACCGGCCCGTAACCATCCTCACAGATCATAAGAATCTGTGTTACTTTAAAGACCCACGGAAGCTTTCTAGGCGGCAAGCTAGATGGCTATTAACGTTACAGGACTACGACCTCCTGTTCCAACATGTACCAGGGAATAACATGGCCCCCGCGGATGCTCTCTCTCGGAAGGACGCCCTGGATACTTCGGACGACAATGCCGAAGTTACCCTACTTCCCGGCGAGCTATTCTTGAAACGCATCAACACAGACCTCCGACACGCTATCAAGCAATCTTGCTCCACCGATGGCTTCGTCATCAACCAACTCCGTAAACTACACGCTCCACCATCCACGATTGGCGCTTTGACGAAGGCCTCCTCTATTTTAAGGATCGGGCTTACGTGCCCGAGGCCCACCGGAACGACCTCCTCCATTCCATCCATGACTCGCCCGCGGGGGGTCATGGCGGTTATTACCGGACCGTTAATCAGGTACAACGTGACTACTGGTGGCCCGGCTTGTCCGCGTTTGTCCGCCGCTTCGTCCAAGGCTGTGCAGTTTGCCAGGCCAACAAGGTCAACACACATTCCACCATCCCACCTCTCACCCCTCTTCCGGTCGCTTCTTCCCGTCCCTTTCAGTGCCTGTCGGTCGATCTCATCACGGACTTGCCGCCATCTAAGGGTTATGATTTGGTTATGGTCGTGGTCGACCATGGCCTTATGAAGGGGGTAATTTTCACCCCAACTCACAAAAGCGCGGACGCCGAGGGCGTCGCACAGCTATTTTTCGAAAAGGTCTTTCTCTGCTTTGGACTCCACGATAAGGTTATCTCGGACAGCGGTCCGCAGTTTGCCTCGGCCTTCGCTCTAGAACTAGTGAGGCTCCTGGATTATGATCCGCTCCTCTCTTCCGCCTACCATCCACAGACCGACGGAGAAACAGAACGGGTCAACCAGGAATTGGAAACCTATCTTCGGATCTTTTGCCAAGGAGACGCCACCCGATGGTTGGACCTATTACCAATGGCGGAGTACTGCCACAACTCCTCCGTCCATTCTGTAACAGGAAAGACTCCTTTTAGTTTGATGATGGGATACGAGCCGAGGGCCTATCCATCTTTAGGAACGAAAACCTTCCTCCCCGCTTTAGAAAAACGCCTTGGAGACCTCGATGAGGCTCGCAAGGAAGCCACCGCCGCACACGAAAAAGCCCAGCGCTACATGCGCAAACGCGTAACCTCCAAATTCAGACCTTGGAAGGTAGGAGATAAGGTATGGCTCGAGGGCCGTAACCTGAAACTCCGCTACCCCTTGCGAAAACTCGCCCCCCGACGTGAAGGGCCATTTGAAATTTCACAGGTCATATCACCTGTCTTGTACAAACTCCGCTTGCCCAAAACGTGGAAAATCCATAACGCGTTCCACGCATCACTTTTGACTCCCTATCGGGAAACCGCTGAACACGGACCTAACTTTGTTCCACTTCCGCCGGATATAATAGACGGGGAAGAGGAATTCGAGATCGAACAGATCTTAGCCCATTGGGGCTCCGCCCGCCGACACCACTACCTTGTTTCATGGAAAGGATATCTGTCTTCCGAAAACACCTGGGAACCCGAATCCAACTTAGGACATGCTGTGGATCTCCTAGAAGAATATAAGGCCAGGGATCCTGTCGCCTTTCCCCCATAATCCAAGCCCTCTCTTACCTCTCGAGTCGAGCCCTCGCTCCTCTACTATCATCGTCGCCACCACCCTACTCTCTTAAATGTCATCTTCACTGAATGGAACCTCCTCCATATTCCCAGTCCGACTCCACCGTCTCCCAGACTGAACCCGCCGAATCCTTCTCTCCTCGAGAATCCTGCCGCGGCCCAATGCATCTCCACTTGCCCCCTTTATAGGGATAACTCCATACTCCAATCTCTGGGCCTCATCTTTCATACATACACCACCGGACAGACACTCCACGCCCAACTCTTCCCCAATGGGATGCTCCCCGTCTACGCTGCCACAATGGAACAGGCCATCCATTCCTCCAGAGACGCTGTCCTGGATGCCCTCCATGACCACGGATTTGCCGATGTCATCATGGCAATCCCCTCCAACCTGTACATGCATGTTCTGTGCCCCCTCGTCAACACCCTATCAGTCAACCTTCGAGGTTACTACATGGACGACCACCTGGGCAACGCCTGGGATGGGGACACTTGGGCCTGTAACCTTCAAAACCCCATCTGGGATGACGACTCCACTGTTACCCCAAACGCCTTGTCCTCCTCCTTCTCCTCCTCGACCAACGACTCCCACGTTACAGCACCCCTCCCTGTCCCTCCTCCGCCAACTCCCGCAGCTGGACCATCTCGCAGATCAAGAAGTATTGATGCTGCTGGAGGAACTAGCCGCCCTCCTGTTTCCGGACCACTCTCCTCTCTCTCCCACGACGACCCAGAGGTCCTCGCTTTCCTTGCCACCGTTCCCCTCCTCGGATGAGGGACACCCACTCCCGAACCCGCTAATGTACTCCCCGCTCAAGAATGTCCCACCACTCCGACTCCCACCCGTCGTCCTCGTCAACTCAATCGACGTGGCAAGGGAATTTCATTCGGCCTCCCCAGCTCAGCAGCCCAAGCTGTGGGGCAACGTTCTCAGGGAAATCGAGGAAAGTCGAGACAGACAACTCCGTTCCCCACCTCTGGTCGCTTTAACAAGGACTTCGCGGGTTCGCCCTCGCCGGCGCCGGGATCAGAATCTCGTCCCATCAACATAGATTCAATTCCCTCTCTCCCTCCAACTCCCTCTCGTCCCTCTCGCCCCGTCCTCGGACGTTGCTTTACCTGCAACCAATGAGGGTACCTCCACACAGATTGCCCTCATTATGAGTGCCCATTCTGCCGTGTCACCGCCCCCGGCCATATCCAGGCCTACTGCCCTCGTCGCCGTTGTTCCTCTTGTGGAGAGCTCGGCCATTCTGATGATATCTGTCCCCTCCGACGCAACCCCCTTGACGACTACGACCCTACTGACTACGAAGTCAACGAAGGAGAGGAGGTGGATTGATGGTCTCGCAGGTGCTTCGATGATAGGAAGGGGGTAATGTTACGGTTTACAAGGGGGTACCCCTTTTTCTTTACGCTTTTTCGTTCACTTGACCCCTAGTCTCGTTCTCTCCACCGTACGCGGTTGTATTCGTAATGGAGTCGTCCTCCATTATACCAGATACGTTCCTGATCTTCTCTTCTTTCTGTCTCACACGGCGCCCCGCCTATATCCTTATTTAGACTTCTTTCCGTTTCTGCCGCAGTCGCCTTATTCGGACTTCACCGCCTGCGGCATAGCTTTTCTATTTATAACTCGTCATGACTCTTCATGACTCGTTCTGACTCTTAGTGACTCTTATGCTGCGCACCGAGTCATACTTTAGCTACTGCGGATGCTGCACATCCTTTCTTTATTTAGAAGGGGCCTACCGTATATAAGGGCGCTCTCTCGCCCTCCTGTATTTTCCCTAAGCTAGTTCTACGCAATACCAGTGTAGTTTCTAGTGACCACCAAGTCTAGCGAGATTCCTAGATAGGTGAGACCAGCTTAGGCTTCGCATCATCTTGAAGCTCGGCATCACTCCTCAAGGATTCCTCTACTCGTCACTCGCTCTCTCTCTCTTCTCTACGCACAACTTCGTCTTTGTATCGCAGCACGATATGTCACTACTACACTGTGCGTTACAGGTCCACAGCATGTCCTAAGTTGGATTCGGGTTCCCAGGTATTTTCGCATGACGGATAGCCTTTCCACGAAACGAGGTAGTGGCGTCGGCGGGCGGAGCCCCGATGGGCTAAGATCTGTTCGATTTCGAATTCCTCTTCCCCGTCTATTATATCTGGCGGAAGCGGAAAGAAGTTTGGTCCGTGTTCAGCAGTTTCCCGATAGGGAGTCAGGAGCGATGCGTGGAAGGCGTTATGGATTTTCCACGTCTTGGGCAAGCGGAGTTTATATGAGACAGGTGATATAACCTGTGAAATTTCAAATGGTCCCTCGTGTCGAGGGGCGAGTTTTTGAGAGGGGTAGCAGAGTTTCAGGTTACGGCCCTCGAGCCATACCTTATCTCCTACCTTCCAGGGTCGGAATTTAGAGGTTACGCGTTCGCACATATATTGTTGCGCTTTTTTGTGGGCGGTGGTGGCTTCCTTGCGAGCCTCATCAAGGTCTCCAAGGCGTTTTTCCAGAGCGGGGAGGAAGGTTTTTGTTCCTAAAGATGGGTAAGCCCTCGGCTCATATCCCATCATCAGACTAAAAGGAGTCTTTCCCGTTACGGAATGGACGGAGGAGTTGTGACAGTACTCCGCCATTGGTAATAGGTCCGACCATCGGGTGGCGTCTCCTTGGCAGAAGATCCGAAGATAGGTTTCCAATTCCTGATTGACCCGTTCCGTCTCTCCATCGGTCTGTGGGTGGTAGGCGGAGGAAAGGAGCGGATCATAATCCAGGAGTCTCGCTAGTTCCAGAGCGAAGGCCGAGGCGAACTGCAGACCGCCGTCCGAGATAACCTTGTCGTGGAGTCCAAAGCAGGGAAAGACTTTTTCGAAAAATAGCTGTGCGACGCCCTCGGTGTCCGCGCTCTTATGAGTAGGGGTGAAAATTACCCCCTTTGTAAGGCCATGGTCGACCACGACCATAACCAAATCATAACCCTTAGACGGCGGCAAGTCCGTGATGAGATCGACCGACAGACATTGGAAAGGGCAGGAGGAAGCGACCGGAAGAGGGGTGAGAGGTGGGATGGTGGGGTGTGTGTTGACCTTGTTGGCTTGGCAAGTCGCACATCCTTGGATGAAGCGGCGGACGAATGCGGTCAAGCCTGGCCACCAATAGTCACGTTGCACCTGATTAACGGTCCGGTAATAACCGCCATGACCCCCCACAGGCAAGTCATGGATGGAATGGAGGAGGTCGTTCCGGTGGGCCTTGGGCACGTAAGCCCGATCCTTAAAATCGAGTAGGCCATCGTCAAAGCGCCAGTCATGGATAGTGGAACGAGGGATTCCCGAGGTACCCTCGTGCAGCTTATGGAGCTGGTCAATGACGAAGCCATCGGTGGAGCAAGATTGCTCGATGGCGTGTCGGAGGTCTGTGTTGATACATCTTAAAAATAGCTCTCCAGGAAGTAGGGTAACTTCGGTGTTATCGTCCGAAGTATCCAGGGCGTCCTTCCGAGAGAGAGCGTCCATGGGGGCCATGTTATTCCCTGGTACATGTTGGAACAGGAGGTCATAGTCCTGTAGCGTCAATAGCCATCTAGCTTGCTGCCTAGAAAGCTTTCGTGGGTCCTTAAAATAACACAGATTCTTGTGATCTGTGAGGATGGTGACGGGCCGGTCAGTTCCGGTGAGGTAGTGGCGCCAGTCCTCTAGCGCGCGTATAACCACTAGGAGTTCGCTATCGTAGATGTCATAGTTTCATTCCACCGGTGAGAACATTTGAGAGATGTAGCAGCAAGGGTGTAAGTCGCCATTGGCGTCCTTCTGCATCAGCACGCCCCCAGTAGCAGTTAGTGAGGCGTCTGTCATAACGTAGAATGGTTTCAAGGTATCCAGCATTGTGAGTACGGGTTTTGATGTAAAGGCCCGACGGAGGAGGTCAAAGGCCTGTTGTTGCTCGTGTGTCCAGGACCACGGCTGTCCTTTCTTTGTCAAGTCCAAGATCGGCCTGGCAATTTCCGAGAAATTCGGAATGAACTTGCGGTAGAAGTTGCAGAACCCTATGAAGGAGCAGACTGCGCGAACCGTAGTAGGTGGTTCCCAAGTAGCAATTGCCGACCGCTTGGTAGGGTCCATCGCGATGATACCCTCTTGAACGACCATCCCGAGGAATTCAACCGAGGATGCGTTGAACGTACATTTTTCTAGTTTGAGGCCGCAACGGTTGTCGTGTAACCGTTCCAGAACTCGCCTCGTTCGTTGGTGATGTTCGTTAAGATCCCTGGAATGGATCAACATATCATCCATATAGATGATCAACCATCCTTCCGCTACCATATCCTTGAAGATGTAGTCCATGAACAACTGGAAAGTCGCAGGACTGTTGCAAAGACCGAAAAACATGACAAGAGGCTCAAAGAGGCCGAAGGGCGTGATGAACGCTGCCTTCCAGGCATCTTTAGTCTTGATCCGGACGTTATTGTACCCCCAACGAATGTCCATCTTCGTGAAGTAACGGGATCCCTTGAGCTGGTCCATTAAATCGCCGATGAGTGGGAGAGGATAGGCGTTTTTGATGGTATGCTCATTGAGATATCGATAATCTTGGCAAGGGCGAAGATTACCGTCCTTCTTAGACACGAAGAAGAATGGGGAAGCCATGGGAGAGTTGGAGGGGTGAATATGTCCGGCTTTCACGTGTTCGTTGATGAACTCCTTACATGCCTCTCGCTCTTTAGGATTGAGCGGGTAGGCCTTTGCAACCTTGGGTAAGAAAGAGTCGTCTAAATCTATGCCGTGATCGAACGACCGGTAGGGTGGAAGGGGACCGTTGTCCTTTTTCTGGAAGACGTCTTCGAAGTCTCGGAAGTCCTGCAAGAGTTCTGTCTTAGTCTTCTTTGCGTCTTGAGTGAGAGAAGTCAAAATCGTAGTTTTCTTAATGGAAGGTCTGGTTGGCTCTTTGTCATCCTCCTCCACGTCTATGAGCGCTGGTATCTCTTCCCGCTGTGTGGTCGGTTCCACGTCAGGTACCTTCAGATGAACCTCTCTGGTCTTTGCCATTAGTATGGGGTCGACGTTACGCTTCCACCACAGAGCTCTTCATCGCCTCAATTTGTTCATCTGGCATTTTCAGTTGAAGACGTTTAAAGTATGGGCCTTGGCCGCAGTGTCTTCTCGCTTCCACGTGCGTTCCCGTCCGGTTGGTTCCGAATCGCGGAGACGAACGGTTCCTGTACTCCAATCGACCTCTGGATTGTTGTCACGGAGCCAAGGGAGCCCGAGGATAATCTCATCCTTGCCACAGTCAATAACAAGGAAGTCCCGGAGTTCAGTAGTTTCTCTGAGTTGCATTAGCACCAATGCCTGTTTTCGTATCAGGCCATTTTTGTTTGGAGATCCATCGACGTTGCTTGCTCAAAGTGGGATCTTTAGTCGTGTAGTAGGGATGTTGCAAGCTACCACGGTAGCGTAGTTGATAAAGCAGCCAGTTGCCCCAGAGTCAATGAGGGCTTTTGTGTCAATGCTTTTGAACGCAGTTCGGTCAGGTGGGTAGAGGGTCACGGGAATAGATATGGATTGCGATGAACCACCTGACATGAATACTGGAGATATCTTATGAGAAAATTTAGCAGGAGATGACGTTGACCCATTCCTGCTCTTTAAAAATCCTTGCTGCAGAAACCGGAGACACTCCGTATGCGGTTGGACAGGTCGGTTCCCGTTCCAGGCCACGTGTCCTGGTCGGTTCTAGGTATCCCACACACCCCTTCCCCTTCTCTCACCGCCTTTACCACCTTGATTCCATGTTTGACTGTGTTTCTCGTGGCGGTCTCTTGAGAAGAAGGTTGCGGTCCAAGCCCCATCCCCTGACCCCGGGGAGTAGCTGCGTCCGC
>JBBPJO010000450.1:0-12115 GCA_038088815.1 Boletus nobilissimus | reverse complement strand
TAGAAAGCCAAGAGTAAGTACATTATTTCATACTCTCATATGTTAGATAGGGGTTAGGGGGTATCGGGGGTTATTGACTTTAGTGAAAAACATGCAAACATTGGGACAGTTTTTTGAGCCACTGTAGCCTATGAGACAGGCCCGACACACTTTACTGATACTATGTGTGGCTCCAGCATTCCCGGACCCCTCTTATCTTCTCAGTTATCTTGAGTTCCACTTGGGCTGAAGGGCCCATACCAGGGTGATCCGAGAATTATGGGTTTATTCCAGTAAGGCTGGCAGAAAAGCTCTGTACATTGTTACTGTTGAAAGGACACGTACTTATAGTCACGTGACCCATATTAAGTAATCATTACAAAGCGTATATAAGACTCTGCTGAGTCTGAATATCAATATACTCTCTTGATCCGCTACTGCTATCATCTCTGAGTAACTCTCTCCTGTCCAAAGGTAAGTACCCTACAGTAGATCCTCGGGATCCCGGTGTGTACATCGGATCCCCGCTATTGCAACAGTTACTACATTATGTGGGGGCAACCCTGAACCTACCAACCAGCCGGAACACCAAAAACAGTGGTTCATGTTAGCCTTAGCCCATAAACAGTAAACTTGAAACTGTCTGTGCATTTGTTCCCACTAACTTGAGTGTTTTAGCGTCGCATAAGTAGTTTGCTTACCTGTACATGACAGCTGCGGTGTTGTTCATTGAATTTGAGCCTCAGTACCAGTCAATGCCAAGTACCATTTGGGCACGGCAGTTTTGAGAGAGACAAAGGCATACATATCTGGCAACTGCTTAGACTGGTCATGGCTATGGGACATCACTAAGCTTTACTTGGTAGCCACTGACTCTCCTGCAAAAACCACCAGGGTTTTAGTGGGTAGCTAGTGGTCCCTGGAGAACTTCCTTTCGGTTGTATCATATCACTTGAATCCAAGCCCCTTTCCCGCGCCTCTTTGGGTCCATTACCGCACGATAAATGTCTTCATCTGTCACATCGAAGAGCCTATGTGTTAGGAGGGCACTGCCGCAGTTTCGGCAGCTATAAGAGGCTGTGACTCTCAGCGATTGGAGACGGTTGTGAGTCTAGGCTCGATTTATGTATGGGGAACAATGGCCCTAGGATGTAGGCTGTCCAATCGAATGCTGTCGGATCGGAAAAAAAAAGACAAAACCCAAATTTGTGGCTGTACGGTCTTGTGCCAGCCACCATACTTTGCAAGTCCCAAATATTGCACCCATGCATCTTGCAATATTCGCCGTCGCACAGATGCGCGATCATCGATCATTCCCGCCCATCCACTGCTTTAGCTTTATTTACAGAGCTCTTGCGGTGGCACATTCCAGCTCCGTTGAGTAAGTTTGATCCCTAAACCCCAAAGCGTCGACTAAACGGAAATCCTGTAGCTTTGAGGCGTGCGACAGCTGATGATGAGTACGACGGATATCCGATCCCCACAGGCTCTTATGTCATAGTTAATATCTGGTAAGTCGACAGCGCTCGCGCGACACCGCCGACACGCTATAGACAAGGTGGTTTATTGTATTCAGGGCCATACGTCGCGACGAGAGGTCGTATAAGGACCCTTTGGAGTTCAGACCTGAACGTTTTCTTGGAAACGATCCAGACCTCATCCCTCGACTGTATGCTTTGGTCTTGGACGGCGGTAAGTAGCAATTCTGTCATCAAGAACGTGGTATTTACCATCTAATCGCCAGTCGATGCCCAGGTGAGTCACAGACACTGCACCGAACCCCCACGCTCTACATCTATACGAACATGTCTTTTCCTCGCGCACTCGACCGTCTGGCTCATGTGTGTCCAATATCTCAAAGCATGTCGAGAACGGGGTCGAGGTCACGCCAGAGTTTAACCAAGTGGGAGGGATAGTTATGTCAGTGTTCTCGTGTTGTGTTGTTCGACGTCGTACTACAGCTCATCACTGATATCTCTTTTGTGTTCTCCAGCCACCTGGCACCTTTCAAATGCACAATAAAGCCCAGATCAGCGGCGGCCAAACGACTTGTCGAGGAGGAACCCGTAATCTAGGGCTGATTCCACGGGGAACTCGAGAGGGGCATTTACCATTGCTATTTATTTACGAGTCGCTGCTTCTCCAAACCAAGGACATGACTTAACCTCGTACCGACGGACCTGTTTTCTCATTTATCAGTACCCAATCCTCATCGAGGGTGTTATGCAGCGGAAGGCCACGCATGTGCATGAACAACGACATCAACAGTCCAATGCCACTAAGGGCAGCCAAGACACGCCACAACACTGCGAGACCGGTGGCAAAAGCGGCTTGGACTTCGGACAGAGTCTGCGGAGGGAGCTTGGAGAGCTCTAGGATGAGTGCATATATAATGGAAGCCCCTTGTAGGTTGACAAATGATTCAGGGAGCTTCTTCACGAGCTCGTTTTGGAGGACGGTGCCTCCGGTGGCGATACCCCACATCTACAATGCACAAGGGAGGGAGGACCTAAGGACATGCGTACGAAAGAGAGAGAGAAATCGAGACGAGGGCATTCATCGTAAAAGAACCCGAAGACAAGCGGTATGGCAGCGAACTGAAGTGAATATCGACGCGCCTTAAATAATGACCCTCAGTGCTGCCCGATATTCAGACTGCTTCCTGCTCGGACATCATGATAGCACGTCGGGAAATTGGATTATCTGGTGTCATCGATCATCTCCCGTGCCTTGCAAGTTGACTCTGATTCTGGTGCGTCGTGTCTTAGTACTGCGGAACTCGCCGTCTCGTTTGGCTGACGTGCTGGACGGTATGAGATGGTATCAACCTGGTGCATCAAAGCTGTGGCCTTGAACGGTTTTGAGTTTGCGCTCCACCTTGCGGTGCTCAGAACGCCGTTTTACTGCCGTCCTAACTGCCTTAAAGCTCCAGCTTCGGGCATAGTTTGGCCAGAAGAATTGAGGACGACTATTCCTGAAGCTTGTGAGGTCGTGTGCAGGGTGCATATTGTCACAGTATCTTTTTGGATTCAGAAGACTGCCCAAGGTATCTGGCATACAGTAGCCTACGTGAACCCCGATGGGCGGCTTACTGAAATAAAGTAAGCCGCCCATCGGGGTTCACGCATCGGTGCTGACTGTCTCATCACTATACCTTGTCTTCAAACATCTAGTAAAACAAACGAGAATGCGAGTGACAAAGATGTACAAACAACGACAGGGAGTGGTAGTGACTAAGACTCATTACAGCTGTTGTTCATGTTGCCGACAACTTCCTAATTCAAGGAGAGGATGCAACAGATGAAACGCGTCCCCTTCAAAAGATGACAAACCTGAATCCTCACGGGTCCAGGAATGAAGCACTGATCAGAAGTTGAAGTTCATGGTATGTAGTACTTGCCATAACACTGCCTTGCTCGAGTGCCTGGCATCCTGTCTTTTTCTCAATCTTCCATCTCGTCGAATCAGGTGCTATATGATATACGACCCAGCATGAAATCAAAAAGTATGTTTGCCTTCCCTTTCACCGTGAACCACAGTGAAATAATCATATACATTCAAGTTTGCCGACTACATTTGAAGGTAAAACCCGTCGTCGCCAGGTTTAGACAGATTTCGGCAGCCCGCAGGCGTTCAAAATGTACCTGTTCCTGTTTCATCCCATCTGTGCACAGAGCACTGAAATGATGTGTCTACTAGTTGAGCGGCTACGTTTGCTGGCGGAATTCCTTTGCCAGGTTTGAACGAGAAGACAGAACAAGTGACACCGAGGAGACAGTCGTAATTGATAATCAAACACTGACAGAATGTCTACTACCTGGTGACCCTGATCGATCGGTGTCTACGGTCAACGTTGCAAATCCTCTCCGAAGTTGGTACAACCTGCTCAGAGAAACAACGGACCTTGAAGAGGGGTTTGTTCTCGCCCAAGGAGGACTCGGACTTTACCCATCTGAGCACCCCAGTCGATGGAGCGTTTTAGCAATGATTGCGCTTTGGCTGGGCGCTCAGCATTCACGAGTCAGTGCAGTGGGTTCCATTATCCTCGAGCGAGAAACAGTGAAATTTTGCATGCAACGGCCCGGGCGCCGTGATCCCTGGGTTGCTGTGAACAGAATTGCATTCCGTCTCTCGACACCCTACAAACAGCTCGGGAGAAGGATGAACCTCGATGATGCCATTGCTCTCCGTCGAGAAGGACTCGAGTTCTGCCCGCAAGGACACCCTCATCGCTCCGCATCTTTGAACAGTCTTGCAGATTATCTGTCCACTCGCTACGACCAATTCGGGGCAATCGAGGACCTTGTTGAAGCTATTCTTCTTGGTCGAGAAGCACTCGAGCTTCGCTCGCAAGGACACCCTCATCGCTCCGCATCTTTGAACAACCTTGCTGTTCATCTCTCGACTCGCTACGACCAGCTCGGGGCAATGGCGGATCTTGGTGAGGCCATTGTCCTCTGCCGAAAAGCACTCGAGCTTCGCCCGCAAGGACACCCTGATTGTTCTACATCTTTGAGCAACCTTGGATCGTATCTCTTTACTTGCTACAACCAGCGCGGCGCAATGGCAGACCTCGATGATGCCATTTTTCTTGGCCGAGAAGCACTCGAACTTTGCCCGCAAGGACACCCTCATCGCTCCGCATCTTTGAGAAATCTTGCATTTCATCTCTCGACTCGCTACGACCAGCTCGGGGCGATGGTGGAGGTACTCATCTACGTGCTGTTGAGCTTCTCGAACAAGGCCACAGCGTCTTCTGGAACCAACTCAGTCGCCTCCGTTTCCCGCTTGATGGTGTCATGGCATCTGGTCCAGCAGGAAGGTTGTTGGCAGACGAGTTCATGCATGTGGCCTTGCTTATTCGCATTGCCCTTAGTTCACCTGGTGCAGATCAGCATGGACGGCTGTGTCATCTCAACCTTGAGATGCAGAGAATTACCATCAATATTCGCGAGCTTCCTTGTCTCTCCCGTTTCCTTCTTCCCTCACTCTTCTCAGATATTCGCCATGCTGCCACTGGGGGACCTGTCACCATCGTGAATGCGAGCCAGTATGGCTGTGATGCGCTCGTTGTCTTACTCGGTTGGGGTCCCATCCATATCCCATTACAGATCACACGAGAGAGTGTTCGCGACCTCTCACTGGAACTCCATACCGCTACTGAGCGTGCAAAGAAGGCCGACGTGAGGAGGGAGCTCGGGTCTCTATTGCGCAATCTCTGGGATCAGGTTGTTTCGCCCGTCGTGGATTCTCTGTTCACGACACTTCCACTTCAGTCACGGATCTGGTGGTGCCCGACTGCTGAGTTCTCTGTCCTACCCTTGCATGCGGCTGGTCCGTATAGAAAGGGTGGATGGAATCTCAGTGATCTCTATATCTCGTCGTACACCCCCACCTTGGGTGCTCTCATTCGTGCTAGACGGCTCGCTCCATCGAATACCGCCGGTGGTGGGAGACGCTTCATTGCAATTAGTCAAGCGAATAGCATCGGCCAGGCTGAACTGCTCACCGTCGGCACCGAATTGGCCAGTGTAGGTCAGCGCATCCAGTTTCACACAAATGGCGGGTCCCGAATCCTGCATTTCAAGGGTTGCCGAAGAGCTTTGCAAGACCGAATGGGTGCCCTCAGCCGCGAAGCACTTGAGAGATTACATTTGTGTAGTTTTTTTTGTTGTTGTTCAGCTGCATATAAATAACTTTGTAGATACACTGATAAATACTGTATAGATGCAGAGGAGAGTATAAGGGAGAGTCTGGCTGCTGCTCCGGACCAAGGACATGACTTAATTACTAACGACCTCATACCGACGGACCCGCTTTCCCATTTGTCAGCGCCCAATCCTCATCGAGGGTGTTATGCAGCGGAAGGCCACGCATGAATAACGATACCAACAGTCCAACGCCACTAAGGGCAGCCAAGACACGCCACAACACCGCGAGACCAGTGGCAAAAGCGGCTTGGACTTCAGACAGAGTCTGCGGAGGAAGCTTGGAGAGTTCTGGAATGAGTGCATATATAGAAGTCCCTTGTAGGTTGACAAATGATCCAGGGAGCTTCTTCGCGAGCTCGATTTGGAGGACGGTGCCTCCAAGAGAGATACCCCACACCTACAACGCACACAAAGGAGCACCTAAGGACATGCATACAAAAGAGAGCAAAATCGATATACTTACGGAAGCGAACGAGCGGAGGAACCACAAAAAGGCGAGAGCAGGTGCATTCTGCGTCACTGGTATGGGCGCTTGAATCGGGTACGTCAATGTCACGCCCACCATTCTACATGGACTATTAGACGGAGATAAGAATTTAGCTAACACACGACGAACCCCATGCCGCAACTGAGGGGTACCACATATGCAACGAACTTTTCAATGGGATCCGTTGCGAGGAGTGTGCTCAACAAACAGAAAGAGATGATGGTGAGAATCCACCCTATCCATGCTTGTGCCCGATATCGTCCGGTGACTTTAACTGATATCCCGGTGATGATGGCTGCAAGCGAATACGATGCGAGCGAGAGTGAGTAAACGCCAGATGCGACTGGGGATACGCCCTTGCAAGCTTGGAAGTAAATTTCAAGGTAATCTACAAAGCCGTCACGCTGAGCAGGTCAGTGCCTCATGCAAATGAACTTACAGATGACTGCCAAAGTAGTGAAAGCAGAGAAAAACGTCTGTATGTAACTTATGTACGTGAGTCGACGCACAAGGGAATGATTACGACGGTGTTCCTTACCCGCTGACGCTGGTCACGTTTGTCATGAGAGAGAATGGCACCTGGTGCAGGTACGGTGAGGTACGGCGAAAGCACATATTGAAGTAAGTACCAGTGGGTATTTTGCAAGAGTGGCCTCGTATGCGATGAAGGTCACGAGACCAACGAGGCCGAGGACTAACGGGATGAGTACATTGACTGAACTCCATGGGTAAGTGGTGCCGCCCCACGTTAACCCTATCGTAGATGCAGTAGTGCTTGCAATCACGAGAAAGTTACCTCTGTAAGTGAACAATGGTCAGAGAGATTGTATTCATGACAACCGTTGCATTCAAACATACATCCAGTCCATTCGCATAATCTTTTCTCGGTGAGTCCCAGGAGGGACGGGCAGATCCAATAGGAAGACTACCAACACGGACGCAACAAGCGAGATAGGAAGATTGAGGTCTTGCACACGGAGTAAATATCCCAGATATTCTGTGCCAGGATGCCAGTCGATACTTACAGAAAAGCCAGCGCCACTGTCCCAGCTCCGCGAGGCTGCCCCCAACAACGGGTCCGATCGACAAAGCAAGACACCATATGCTAAGTACAAAAAGAATGAGCTTCCATCCTTGAATCCCATGATCAAGTGGCTCTCACAGTCCATAGAGACCCATGTAAAGTCCACGTTCTTGCAGTGTGACGAGATCAGATAGAATGATCCCAGTGAGGGATTGAATGCCGCCCCCGCCCAAACCTTGTATGGTCCTTCCCGCAATGAGCATGTTCATGCTGTTAGCACCACCACAGATGCCACTGCCGAGCGCAAATAGAGCTATGGTCAGCAGAATAACAGGGCGTCGACCAAAAGTCTGAGCGAGCCCTCCGCTCATTGGGAGGAACGCGGTGGAAGCAAGGGTGTAAGCAGAGCCGACCCAGGTGAACTGCGATGCGTGCAGAGCATGAGCGATCGTAGGAAGTGCGGTAGAGATGGAGGATAACTCGAGGGCAGAGAGAAAAAGGCAGATGGCCATCGAAGCGAAGATGAGCCAAAATTTTGCACCTTTCTTGATCGGTGCTGAGTCACGGTTCGATTGGATCGTGTCATCATCCACTGATGGTAGCCTGAGGTGGAGGGTAAGATCACTCGAAGTGGAGAACATGTGAGGGACCAGCGCGACAGAGTAAATGGGACCTACTAGTGTTTTTCCATCAAATAAACTGTCGGACATCGAAGTCGAAGCGAGTGCGAAAGGCGGTGAGAGGGCTCGAAAAAGGGACTTGGCGGTATGGTAGGCCCATCAGCAAGCCGAATTGAAACCAGTGAAACCAACGGCAGGCTGTTCTAGTGTTTAGGGTTAGGTGAAATGATTGAATGGAACTAAAAGGCTTGAAACACAACGCAACAACAACGCTCTCAACACTCTAGATAAGTTTGGCCGAAGGTTCGGGTAACTTTTTTCACGGGAATAAAAAAACGCGACATCCACAGCCACGATTGTCAGTTCTTTGGACATCGCTCTGTAGGTGGATGGGAAAGAGTGCGGATCGCTCTTTGGCCCAGGAGGTAGGGCGTGAGCTGCGAGGGCGGGTAGGAACACCTCGCAGGCGCATGTGCGCGGCAGTCGGGCTCGCGCGCTCCGGACCCAACGGAAGTGAGTTGCGAGGTACCAAGGTGGTGGCGTAAAGACTCCGAGGGGCACCGCCGCCACTAGACACGAGTCGCACTCAGTCCATCCCATTGCCAGTTATCTACGCCAAGGGAAATAGGGTGAGTATCTATGTAATTCTAGGAGCACTCAGCTGCTTAATTAGCTGCTAGTGTTACTCTATAACGAGAGGATACTACGAGGGCATAAAGTCTAGACCACGTTGGACACAGCTTCAAGTTGGCTGACTCATCAAAGCAAAATGTCGCAAAACACATTCACGACATTCCTGCACAGGTTACAAGCAGTGCCACTAAGGCCGCATCTGTCAACCAGGTTGGTCGACAAGCTGTCAGATATCGGGAGCAGGATCCATGAAGGGTGGATAGGATGAGTATGTTGGCAAGTACGCGCAACGCTAAGAAACCCAAATATGGGTAATCCAGGGAGGGGGCAATCCTGTGATTCTGCTCCGTGAGTCCGAATCCTGCACTGCTTCGCAATATCACCGGACAGCCTGGCACAAAGTGCGAGGTTTTATCACAGCGACTGGATTGTGCCACATACTCTTAGCTGCTCCACCCATCAGTATCATGGATTTGGGACACCATTTAAGCTCGTTTTTTCAGTCTGTCGTTATGAACTTTATGCAAGGTACCGAGCGCGTCATTTGCCACGAGGCATTTCAGGCCTTCAGTGCCTCCTCGAGTTCCCAAAGGAGAGATTCTGACACAAAAATATGGTGTGCCGAGTTGGGATCAAGTTGTTCACCATCACTGATCACTCGTTGAATAGGTGACATTGCATCCGAGTCGTTATTTGGATACAATCATTGGTTCCGCCAAAATTATCTCTGACCTCCTCGAGCGACACGGCACCAATTACGCTGACCGCCCTCAGTCTATTGTTGGTGGAGACTTGTCTGGATGGGGGAAAATGATGTTACTCTGTCCCTACACCGATTGGTTTCATTCTCAACGAAATCGGTTTGCCCACGAGATCGGCAGTCATGCCACTGTCGGTTGCATAGAAACCTAACGCGCTCTACGATCGGCACTCGTGGAGCCGGACAGGATCCGTGCACATGTCCGCAAGTATGTACACTTTAGACAAATGTTTTTTTCGCATAACTCATGATGTCACATAGGGGTTTCACTTCTGTTGTTTTACGCCTCTCCCATGAATATATTACTCAACAGGGCGATGATCCTCTAGTCGATTTGGCTGAAGTAGCAAAATCCCGATTATCAAAGGCAACGGTATTGGGCGGCAACATTTCCTTCATTTCTGTAAGCTGATGATCTCTTCCACTGTCCTAAGGTACCTAAAGCCTCTATATACAGTGAAATACATTCCATCATGGTTTCCCGGTGCGGGTTTCAAGAAGACAGCAAAAGAATATGCCGCTGTCCTGCATGATCTACCAGAAATCCCTCACAACTATGTGATGTCGCAGCTAGTGAGCCCCCTTTCCATCCTCCCTTGACACACACTGAGCCAGATTATAGGCCGCTGACGCGGCGTTACCATCGCTTTCTTCTCGCCTACTGCGCATGCCCGGCCTGACGGAAGACCTGGTAGACAACATCAAGTGGACTGCGTTGACGATGTATCGAGGTAGGCACACACCCAACATCAGTAATCTGAGTCTCATAACAACGCTACCAAACTTATAGGGGATGCGGATACGGTATGTCCAGTCCTACTCAGTATGCCGATCGCAAATGAATTTGTTCAGTCCATGTCTGTCACCTATGCTTTTTACCTCGCTATGACGCTCTATCCAGATGTGATGAAGAAAGCGCAGCGAGAACTAGACTCGGTTGTGGGAACTAGTCGATTACCAACATTTGCAGACCGACCACCCCTTCCGTACTTCGAAGCTTTGTTTACAGAGCTCTTGCGGTGGCACATTCCAGCTCTGTTGAGTAAGTTTGATCCCTAAACCCCAAAGCGTTGACTAAACGGAAATCCTGTAGCTTTGAGGCGTGCGACAGCCGACGATGAGTACGACGGATGTCTGATCCCCGCAGGCTCTTATGTCATAGTTAATATCTGGTAAGTCGACAGCGCTCGCGCGACACGCTATAGACAAGGTGGTTTATTGTATTCAGGGCCATACGTCGCGACGAGAGGTCGTATAAGGACCCTTTGGAGTTCAGACCTGAACGTTTTCTTGGAAACGACACAGAACATCCCTTGACTGTATGCTTTGGTCTTGGACGGTGGTAAGTAGCAATTCTGTCATCAAGAACATGGTATTTACCATCTAATCGCCAGTCGATGCCCAGGTGAGTCACAGACACTGCACCGAACCCCCACGCTCTACATCTATACGAACAGGTCTTCTCCCCGCACACTCGACCGTCTGGCTCATGTGTGTCCAATCTCTGGCCGTGTTTGACATCTCAAAGCATGTCGAGAACGGGGTTGAGGTCACGCCAGAGTTTAACCAAGTGGGAGGGATAGTTATGTCAGTGTTCTTGTGTTGTGTTGTTCGACGTCGTACTACAGCTTATCACTGATATCTTTTTTGTGTTCTCCAGCCACCCGGCACCTTTCAAATGCACAATAAAGCCCAGATCAGCGGCGGCCAAACGCCTTGTCGAGGAGGAACCCGTGATCTAGGGTTGATTCTACAGGGAACTCGAGAAGGGGCATTCAAGTATCCTGATTGCTATTTATTTACACTTATTTACCATTGCTATTTATCACTGCTTCTCTGAGTCCGGACCAAGGAGATGACTTAACCTCGTACTGACGGATCCGCTTTCTCATTTGTCAGCGCCCAATCCTCATCGAGGGTGTTATGCAGCGGAAGGCTACACATGAATAACGATACCAACAGTCCAACGCCACTAAGGGCAGCCAAGACATGCCACAACACCGCGAGACCGGTGGCAAAAGCAACTTGGACTTCGGACAGAGTCTGTGGAGGGAGCTTGGAGAGCTCTGGGATGAGTGCATATATGATGGAAGCCCCATGTAGGTTGACGAATGACTCAGGGAGCTTCTTCGTGAGCTCGTTTTGGAGGACGGTGCCTCCGATGGCGATACCCCACGTCTACAACGCACAAGGGAGGGAGGACCTAAGGACATGCGTACGAAAGAGAGAGAGAAATACATACAGAAGCAAACGAGCGGAGGAACCACATAAAGGCGAGAGCGGGTGCATTCTGCGTCACTGGTATGGGCGCTTGAATTGGGTACACCGGTGTCGCGCTCACCATCCTGCATAGACTATGAGACAAGAATAAGACTCTAGCTGACAGACGACGAACCCCATGCCCCAGCCGAGCGGTACCACATATGCAATGAGTTTTTCAAGGGGGTCCGTTGCGAGGAGCGTGCTCAACAAACAGAAAGAGATGATGGTGAGAATCCACCCTATCCATGCTTGCGCCCGATATCGTCTGGTGGCTTTAATTGATATCCCGGTGATGATGGCTGCAATCGCATACGATGCGAACGAGAGCGAGTAAACACCAGATGCGACTGGGGATATGCCCTTGCAAGCCTGGAGGTAGACTTGAAGGTAATCTGTAAAGCCGTCATACTGAGCAGGGTCAGTAGCTCATACAAATGAACTTACAGATGACTGCCAAAGTGGTGAGAGTGGAGAAAAATGTCTGTATATAACTGAGGTACGTGAGTCGACATGCAAGGAAATGATTACGATGGTGTTCCTTACCCGCTGACGCTTGTCACGTTTGTCAGGAGAAAGAACGGTACCTGGTACAGGTACGGTGAGATGTGGTGAAAACACACACTGAAGTAGTAGTACCAG
>JBBPJO010000447.1:0-12181 GCA_038088815.1 Boletus nobilissimus | reverse complement strand
CGACTTTGGGCGGGGAACTCGTTTGCTGGGAATGCAAGAAGCAAAAGAGACAGTGATCACTGACTATTTCCCTCATAGGTCGAGCTGACGCAGGCCATTACTTCATCGGTGCCTAATTACATAATTACCTTGTAACCCATGGCCTGTCAAAACCCATACTTTTTGGCCCATACCAACAGGTATGGGTTACAAGGGAGTCGACTGTAATCACAAAAGTTGCAGAGGTACAACATTTTAAGACACATCTGTCATCTGATATCTGTGGTACAAGTGTCCATTGGCTTGAGGTAGATTATGGCTTGCAATCCCAGCTAATGCGATTCCGACAGCATCCTCGAGTTCCGACCATGTACGATACCATAGACATAGAACCTCGATCAGACAGTCCAGATTCCACGTTCCAATCACCACTGCGTTTTGATCCAACTCTAGACATGCTGAACTGGCATTGCTGGGCCTCTGCGACTGGTTTCCCCTTCGCAGCCTAGACCTCGTTGAGTCGAGAAACTCGGATTCTGCTTCATGGACAACTGATATATAGTCGTAAGCGCGATGACGGCACCATGAGCCACCCATCTGTGATCACGAAGTTCAATTACATCCTATTGGGGTAAAGAGAGTGGTTCAGCCAGAGCGCAAGCAACACATGCAAGTCAGCCATTACTGAAAGCATGAACTGCATGCGTGAGCTGACGTTGAGACTCTTGCTTTGGGTACATCAGATAGCTGACCGACCGTTTTCAGCAATTGACAGTGATGCTGCCCGGGAGCTTTTGACACGCTCGGTGGTCGGGGTCATCATACTAGAGGGCTGGCGATGGCGTCCCAAACTGTTAAATGCTGACTGGTCTATGGGTCCATGGGTTCGATGCCCAAGATATCCAGTGGTGGAGGATGGGGAGGCTTCGTGCTGCAGAGTTCCATCAACTGCATAGGGAAACTCGTGGTCATCAATGCAGGAGGAGGAAGAGCAGACATGTCCCTCTTCGCCGCGTTGACGTCAAGAGGACCGTGCATCATCCTGGGATCCCTAGGGGTGGGGGCATGGTCGACATATCTATCTGCATGGCCTCTTTCATCGTTGACATGAATTTCCGCGACATCCCCGTTCTCGATGACATCGCCTTCCTCGGGCTTTTTGGATTCTCCAGAGGGAGATTTGGCAACGTTCTGAACCTTGTCTGCCTCTAGCGGAGCCTCTTTGTGCTCGAGAGCCTCTGTTGTAGTCTTTCCTCCGCTTCTCATTCAGTGCGCCCTTGATCCGTCCGTTCCTCAGTGTCCCTCATCTCTTGCTCTAGACGTGCCTGCTCTTCTTTTCGACTCCTCACTTCTAATCCCGACCGATGCAGTGCGGCGACTAGTTGGTGGCTGTGGACCGTGTATCTTGAGTGCTTCAATACTCACCTCCGTCACCATCTTTGTTCTTTATCATGATCGCTTAGGTGCACGTGGGATGGGAACGACCGTGGAGGCATTGATGTTGAGGGCATGGGCAGAAGGGGCGGTGGTGGTTGGGATGTGGGAGGAGGTGAAGAGATATCGATACTATTCGAGGGCCGGTGCGTATGTACAGATGGAGGTTGAGAGGTGTGTGTGTGTGTGGTGGGTGTGGAGCAACATGGATCATGGTAGGGGTACCGGGTGGGAAGGTTGGAGGCGGATTTCGAGGTGGTCCCCGAGTGGCCTGCACAGGTGGATGGGGCATGTGTGGAGGATGGTGTTGTTGGTGTATGGGGTGATAGGACTGAGATGTAGGCTGGCCAATAGGCTTTTTCGACTGCATACTAGTTACATGTAGATTTAGGGAAAGGGAAACGTGGCAAGACAGATACGTACATGATGAGATTGTCAGGGCATAGACTGAAGGGGGACCTGTCGAGCAGGCGAGCGGGAGTCATTGAGGTCGTTGGCAAAGACGGTGTCATGTTTGAAAAAGATGACACAGATGACACGGCAGGCCGGGCAGGAAGCCTTGAAGACCCAGCGGTTGAAATGGAAGCGATAGGTGGCGGGTATGGATCTGAAGGACTCTGCACTTTCGGTTCTGACCATCGTGGGGTATGGCTGCGGGTGAAGATGACAAGGGAGGTGGAGCTGAAAGTGACGGTGGAGCCTAGAGAAAAGGATGTGGAAGAAGGCGTGGATGGGAGTACCTGTGCCTCGTCTGACAAAGCCCACATTGTTCCTAGGGACACTGATGCCTTCTTTCATTGGTACGCCCTGGCCTAACGCGCTTGGACGGCGGGAGTGAGTCGGCGGACATGGGAGGGAGCAGGAGACTGAGGGCCCATCGGGATATGGGCCAGTGGTCCTGAGCAGTCTGGAGTGGTCTGGAGTAAAAACCAATTTACTGATCTGAGAACGCGGCGAGGGAGTTGAAGAATTGCTGTTTGCTGGGAGGCACTTTGCCCAAGCTGATTGTGATGGGAGCTGCACTGTAGTCTTTGCTGATGTAGCAGAAAATTTGCTCATTCTTGAATGATCAGGAGGTGGATTAGAGATGAGGAATGTGAGCGAAGGTAGCAAGACGGGTAAGAGAGACAGACGTACAAATTTCGATGGACAGACAGTTAGAAAACAACGGTCGATTTGTCACGTGCGGAGTCTATTGAGCACCATGAAGACTTTCCGAAATATGAATATGTTGTCGACATGCTAAAGTTTGACTATTTGACGACACGGTCAGCCGGGTCGAAGGGGTTCCAGGTCTTTGCAAACCCGATGAAACATGGTAACAAACGGACGCTGCGAACAATTTACCAGATTAGATGACTTGTGGGTAAAGGGAAGGTCAAGAAATACAACATAATCGAGATCCTGATGACCAAGCTAGAGACATTCTGAAGTTCGTCTGGTTTGGGTGGTGTGAGTGGGCTGTAGATGGTCTCTGGTGCGTCGTCATCAAGTGGTGGCGATGGCCGATCGCATTCTTCGTCTACTGTCATCAATCACTCGCACATCTGTGGCGTCTGGGGGTTCGCCCTCAACACCTTTGTCGACTTCACCACCTGCATGTATCACGCGTGGTCTCACCACCTGGCTTGACCTCAGCACGTGCAGGGTCTGCTGTAGTATTAGGCGCCTCATTGTGTGGCCCTGAACTTTCCTCTGCACCCTCTCCCAACGACTTTCCAACTGAACGACGCATCAATCCTGAATAAAGAATGTGACAGGCTTGACAAGCCCGAGATGGCGGCCTCAATCTCATTCTGTTTTCCTTTGTACCTGGAGAACCCAAATGCTAGTCCAATAGATATGGTTTTACAAACACGGCAGTAAATGATACCCACATCTCGTCAACACCTTTGGGACGTGATTGGCATGCGAACAATGAAAATGGAATCTGGAGCAACAGACCTATTGCACTCTGCCACCCGGCTCAGACCGCTTTTCGTCACCACCCTCGTCTTAGCATGTCGCTGGTAGAGTTCCGGGGACGAATACAACATCGGTTTCTGCATGCACATGGTCCTCATCAATGCTATCCAGAACATCACTGGCACATTCTCTGTCTTCAAAGTAGCATGAGTGGTCGATGTAGTACAAGAATGTGTTGTCCATTAGAATGTAGAGAGCGAGACCGTCACGGTCGGAATCAGCGGATGTGTTGGGCCTCACATGTACGTGGCGACCGGGCCGAGAACTTTGTGTCTGTTGATGCTTAGTAATCTTCTGGCCGGCTGGGAAACTGTTACGAGCAGGGGATGGTGCTGGGTTTTCCTGGAGAACAGGGCGCATGGCAGCTCAGCGCTCAGTACTCACATTATCAGATGATCACTGACATCCATCAAATCGCATTCACTCGTAGTCGACTGATCTATCGACCTGCTCAGGAGGTCTCAGAGGCTCATCAGGATCATGATATGTATGTATTCAGATCACTCCCTGCAGAAACATACGTCAAGTTATTCATACATGCCAGACTGGAAGACTGCGAACCAATGATAAGGAAGCAGATAACGTGCTGCCGAGCGGCATGGGATGTGAACATCTCAGCTCCATACGTTCCGACTTGGACAGCAGGGTCAGCTTGATTAGATCCCGCCTGGTTGTTTTCTGCTTTCAGCCGTTTGGAATGGGATCCAGACCCTTGGTTCGACGACGCTCCGAACACCTCTTGAGAACGTTCAGACGTGTTCACCTTCCTTTTCTTGCCTAGCTTCACTCCCGTGTTTTGAGAAACGGCAGAATCAGGCTCCTTGGATTGATGACTTCTGCTCTGCGCTTCATGGTGATCATTATCATTCCACCAATTCAAAGCCATTCACCTACATCCTGATACCAGTAGGTAACTAGTCGCCAAAGGAGCCCTCTCTTCGACATCATCAATACAGTTTTGGGAAGGATCCACGTCACCCACACCGGGTGTGCTATGCTCGACCGTGTAGGCAATCAGGGGGCCTTGAACATGATGCTTGTACTTGAACTTGACGGTGGCACGGACATTACGCCACCCAAAATTATCTGTCGGGGGCTTGTCATCGGCGTTCGAGCATCGAGCATTGGTGGCAGATTCGAGACTAAAATTAGTGGCAGAAACCAGGACAACATTGGGTTTATGAACGGAATGCTGTCCCTGATGGAACTGCATGATTTCCTTTCGATTGACATGGAAAAAAAGCTGGTTGGACCATTCCTTGGAGGCCTCACGAAGGCCATCAATGGTAAGGTTCCTAAGGCAGATAAGTGCAGCGTTCGCAGCTCGGGTGAAGTGTGGGTATGACTCTGTCTCGTTCGGGGCCTGGGAACTATGAAAGTTGGTTATAGCACGCCGGTCAACAGGATGTATGCTGATCCCTACTAGGCTTCTAGCTGTCTCTTGATCTCTTTGGAATTGCCGTAGTCTGCTTCGCCATTGCAAATAGGCAGAACTTGTTGAAGACACGTCTTGAAGAGGACGGCTGCATCCTTTATCATCTGGCCCTCACCCATACAGTCCAGGAGCCATGACTGTAGCACCAAGTCTATTTCGGAAAGCTTCACATCTGTGATATCCCTCGCTATCCACAGATGAACCTCTTGTACTCTGTGTGCAAGGATGAATTAGAAGCGGGGGCAGGGAGTGAACGAAACTCAAACATCTACTGACTGCGCACTGGTATTAAAGAGGTCTCTGCTTCTTGCAGCGAGCGATTGTGGGGTAGACTGTAAGTTGGTCGCTGCAGAAGTCGAAGGGTGAACAGTCTGACGGTTTGGAGGACTCATGGAGTTCATTTGAATCCAAGACATCTGCAAAAAGGAAAAGTAGCAGTAGCACATGCCATAATTACATTGTTGCTGTCGTCACCTGTCGTTGGTAGTGCCTATTTACATACAGACCATTGCCAATATCAGCTACCATAGCCTCCTGCCATTGCGCCAATGTGTACATAGTCTACTCGTAAGCTGAATTGATCAATGTCGACTACCAGTGATGAGTGTCCACAACCAATACATTCAAAACACGTGCACTCTGTACTGTTCAAACATACGCATATTAATATACCTATTCAAAAGAAGGTATCCACAGCACTCATACTGTCCCCACGACGCCAGTGAGTGTTGATGATGCCACTTGGAAACCGGGGGACCAGGTGACAGGGCTGGACAAGATCAGTGATTGGCACGACTACTGCGTTTGGAACATGGTTTCGTGTTGAGCAGCCAAAATAGAACATGTTGATGTTGTGGTCAAATGCACGAAGCGGCTTGAACAAGTGGACATATGCGAGTGGGTGCGGGTAATGGCCAAGATGAGGTGGCAGCCTGAAAATCACTCGGACTTCTGCTACCCGCAGTCCTAAAATTCAATATCGTTCAATTTTTATCTGGTCGAGCACCAGCGATTGACTTACCTTGAAGCCCCCCCATTCCATGACCTTGTTCACCATCTCGCATTAGAACAGTGTTGTACCGTGCCGGGGTGGGAGCTTTGCGAGGGCCGTTGGCACGTTCTGGATGGCAGCGTATTCGTGCGGTCTCGCTGTCAGATAAGTGTTCGAGTGGGTGGAGTGGAACCTGCACATTGGTAAAGCAGTCGAAATGGTCATGGAGCGTTGGTTGGAAGCCTTGGGGCCTCGCCGCTGAGCATTGGTTGGTTAAGAATCTCTCTAATGCTTCCACAAATGCCACGGCACCGTGGTGCTGAACAAAAAATTGCGCTGTCCTACTTGGGAAATGGGGACGGCGTGCGATGCGGTATGGTAGCGGTGGCAACGCTCGGTCAGCCTCAGGAGCTGTATCATCAGTGTCATCACTGTTCTCATCGCCTGGCCCATCAGTAGCATGACCACTGTCACGCCACCTTAGATACGAGTTGAACCATATAACGGCTTCCTGCCGGTTTAACCACCTGGTCATCTGTATCGTATAGTCTTTTCGATTAGTTGCCGCATAGGCCTTCTTGGCGTATTCAATGTGCAGCCGCTCAGAATTTTCAGTGTTGAAACCGTCGAGACTACCGAACAGCCGGATCAACCTGACATAGTGGACCAGGGAGTGAAGCTTGGGGATATTGTTGAAATGTTTGCAACAGCCAAGCTCAATAAAAATGTCCTTGAGAGCATGGAAATCATTGAGGGCGTCCTGTAGGGCCTGTAAAGTCTCGTCGGTGTGGGAATGATACTGTGCAAGATAGATGAAATCCAGTAGCGCACAACTAGCCCGGATGACATTGGAATTCGGTGTACCAACCAGCGCAGGCACGAAAACTCGTTGGAGTTGTTTGTGATCAGTGCCGTTCCATTGCTTCACAACAGAGATCCCGTGCTTCCAATGTCGTAAGCCGGGATGGGATGGCATTGCTTGAAACCGGCTATCGAACGTCTTCTTGCCCACAATGGCGGTACACCATTTCTTGAGGTGATCCTTGATGATCCCTTGATGGAGCTGGTGTAGTATGTCGGAGGTGATGCATGTGAAGATGTCAGAATGAGGGAGATTTGCCCAGAAGGGGGAGAAAATAGGGCGCAGGCCCTCAGCAATGAACTCGGGGGGGTATTCTCCAGACGCTTGTGCGAGGAGTACGCGGGTTGTTTGTACTTGGTTGCGAGCTGGAAATTCGAAGGGGGTGCTGTGTTGGTCAGCAGGCACGTGACACTTGGGACACCGGTTTTCGGCACAGCACGCAACCAAGCATTGTTCGGGGTGATCCCCAATGAATGCGGCGAGCAAAGGGTATACTCGCCTGATCAGCCCATCGGCGCACACCATCTCGACACCCTCCTGGCCTGCAACTACAAGGGGCTCAACAAGCCGCCTCATACAGTAGTGAAAGAGGCGATATCTCGCCACAGAGTTGTTCTCGAAGGTTTCGAGTTTCGAGACAGGTAGGTACCCCACCAAGATTGAAGCGTGATGTGCAGGGCGGCGACGGATATGTTTCGAGACATTGCCAATGGTAAGATACACTGGCCAAGCCATTTTATCCCCCTTGAAATGTGACAATTCAGTTTTATCAGATGCAAGGATCACAGGCGACACGGTTGCCCCTGCTGGCAACCGGGACTAGATTCCAACCCGTCAATGTGCATCGTAAATCAGTCCTTCAACAGGGACCTACCTGGGTTTCCCATCACCAATCGCCCATCCACATCTCGTCAAAACACCGTGTCTGTCCGTCAGAGTCGGTATAGACCTTTTCGGGTGTGTATGCCATTTCATTCTTGAGTGTGGCATTGCCAATTAACTCCCGCACACAGGCCACAGGATCCCGCAACCATAACTCAAGCTCTTCCGAGTCCTCTTCCTCCTGTTCAGAGTCAACCCGGTCTGTGTCCTCTCCTTCTTCGGTATCTCCAGCACCTCTCCCCACATCACTACGTCCACGTACCAGCTCACACTGCCATTCTGGGCCAGTGGGTAGCTGATTGATCAACTTCATCAATGTGTATGTGCTCTTGTAGGTCGGTTGAGTCCGTTCGCGTGTCTGGATGCAGTAACTGTAAGTGTTAATCGCCGCATGGATTGATGTGACTCACAATCCCCAATTTAAGGAACTTATCCATTGCTCCTTGATTCACATTATTCACGAGCCAATCAGCAAGTTCCCATTCGCTGCGATCCACAAACGGGGAGTATGCACTTTTCCCAGACACATCTTGTAAGTCCTTCATCAACTCAAATGGTGTTTTGGCTGATCCAAGGACATCACCAGCTCGTCCTTCATCAAACTCGTGTGCAAATCGTCGACAAGGTTTGCGGTCGTTGTTGTCATGGTCCAACTCTCCCTTGCGCTCTAATTCCAAATGGACTGACTCATGATTGTCATCTAGGTCCTCGTGACTTGCAAAGAATCCGGGTTCCATGTCAACATCAGGGTTGACATCATCAGCGTAGGTCTTGACACTTTGAATACTACCGTGACCTCGTTCACCTCTTGCAGCGTCTCGACAAGCAGGGTTTCGCAGGACTGCTGCTTGGCAACGTGGTGAATGACTGATATGTCGTCGTACAGCTGTCAGCGTGGGGAATGCCTGGTTACAGTGGTCACATTGGTTTTGCGCGAGCGGGTAAGTATGGGCGAGACGAGGCATGGTAAAACGAACAAGAGATACCACCAACAAGGCACTCGCTCCCAAAAAAAGTTTTGTCACTATATCGTGAGCATTCTGCTCGCCAGTGGATGATGCAGTGCAGGCCATCTAACCTAATGCTAGGGTCTCCATTTTAACCTCTCCATTCTAGGACTGGACTCTCCCTGACCCTATTACATAGAGTGTGGCCTTATAAATGTGAGCGCGTCTCTTTTTTTTCGGGTGTCTCTTTTTTTTCTTCCTTTCACGCTGCACAGATGACATCTCAAATTCCCAACAGTGAATCCACTCGTGGACGGATGCACCGGCCCAGTGAGAAGGTGCAGGCAATGATAGGTGGGGTATGTCTATAACCTTTTTGATCCACTCATATCTCTCGTAGACGAGCAAGAATCTGCCAAACGCACCTCGGAGCATCAGGCCCATGAAAAAGCAAACCGGCGCAAGACCTTGGCCTGCAAACGTGAGCAAGCAAGCAAGGCAGCTGAGGCGGATTCATTTATGGTTGCAACACTAAAGACACCCACCCGCGGACAGGTGGCAAGCCTCAGTGTCAATCCGGAAAAGGCGGTATGTACTACAATTACATCTGATATGTTTCTAACCCAAACATAGTTCACGACGAGATCGGTGGGGAGCGTCCATGCTACCCAACCTACCTCACGCCCTGTGATGCTCACAGCACTGCTTATGGCCTGCCAGGGCAAAGTACCACCAGCATCAACCACCCCGAAGCCCATCTTGCCAGCCAAGTTGTCCCGCATGGGTCAACCTGCCACTGGTACTGTCGACAAGCAAACCGCACACCAGGACTCACAGGTCAATGCAAAGGTCAGTTTAAGCCAGATACCACCTACATTGCTGACAAGTGTCTAGTCCGCAAACATTGTGGGTGCGGTTGGCCAGACACCCATCCAGGCTACCAAGTCCGAGGGACTGAAATGCAAAAAAGCCTATTTCAATGTTACGGATGCAAGTCCGCCCAAGAAGCGCGCGCGCGCGCGGTTACCTTCACCATATCCTTCGTATGTTAGCAATCTATTTGTTGTTACATTATACTAATGTCTACAATCAACCAGTGCAAGCCAAGTGGTCAGCGCTGAGTTCGGAGACCTCAGCATTGGTGATGAGAACCAAACCATGCAGAGTCAAGATGATCCGAACATTGAGAAGGGTCCTAGCAAGCTCCCGGGTCACTCTGTGGCCACAAAAGACGAGGTTGGGTCTAATGCTTGTACAGCACCGAGTGTAAAGACTGCGGGCGGCACTGACCCCGTGGGCAAGACACGCGCCAAGGCAGCTGACTATGACATAGGAACCCGAAGCATCATTCAGACAGCCATCGGGATCTATTGTGCGACCTTACTTTCCAATGATCCTTATGCACCACCGGTCAAGGAGCTTGAGTGGGCCAAAGCAGCATGGGGTCTAGCCTGTGACCACCACAAAGTGAGGATTCCACATGATGCGGTGGTCCTGAAGCTGGTGAGTTTTCCTTCTCATATCTAATCATTGTGTTACAGCAGAGATAATATTTTCACCGTACCAGATCACCGCACGCACGTCCCATCTACATGGTCAATTCAAGTCGAAGGCCCATCCCGCTGTTGCAGCTGTGTATGGGTTTGACACAACTGCGGATACCAATGCAGTTGAACATAATTGAGCGCTGTTCCTGAAATTGAAACAGGACTCGGCGTTCATATTCCGAGTATGTCATTCCTAGTCCCTCCTGCTGTCCGTGCTCACCAATGCGAGAAGTGCCACGGCAATATACTCAACGATCATACCAGGATATACATGACCCCCGCTATCCAGCAAGTGATCAATGCGGTTCTTTTTAAGAACAAGGGTGACGATGGCATTCAATGGCCAAAATACTATAACCCTTTTCCCGTTCAAGGGTTTGCACTCACCATCACTGTGGTATGTTTTGACGCATACCAAGGTTACACTACTCACTACAAAGAACAGATTGAATGTGCTATCAACGAATGGGAGTCTGGCGTACACGAAATGATTGTATTCAAAGAACATGAATACTCGGGTGTCTTCAGGAGCCACCTGGCTTCGCTTGACGAGTTCGACACCATGACCACTTCGATTCAACTGCTTCCGAGACTACTCCAACAAGTCTATAACAATGGCAGGTAAGTAAATTACATTCGTGATCAATATCGTTGATGCCAACTTCGGTGGCCAGTGCACATGCCGGTGTCGTGAATTCAGGGATCCAAGCGCGTGAACTTAAGAAAGCAATACCTAACTGGGCTTTCCTGAATGCTATAAACGAGTACAAGTCCATGGTCGGTGCCACAGATCAAGTCGACACAGAGCCTGAGGACAATGCTGAGGACCACAGTGAGGACACTGAGACTGAGGAACCTGACGACATGAATGAGTCAGGAGATGAGCAGATGAACAAAGGGGAATTTAAGCTGTTCCTGGATGATTATTCCGAGTCTGAGTCATTGGAGGGTGAGCAAGCAGTCGAGTGGGATGAAGAGTAAGCTGGTGGTTTTTTTCTCAATTTAGATACTATCGTCTGTCGACGAGAATACCAACGTTTTCAACAACGTCGAGTAGTATAGGTACCCTACTAGTACAGTGTCTCAACTACATTGTTAAATATAGAGTTTTGGCCTATTCGTTTGGTTTGACCAAAGCCTATCATAACTATAGGTGGTAACCGTGAGCTATGTCGACGCTGAGCCTTATGTAACAGTGGGCGACTGTAGTACGACATAGAGCTTATGTATGTTACATCATACTATGTTACAGGGGGATGTTGATGGGTGCAACAGGTGTTATATATGCAACATAGGTGAGGATAGACTTCGGAATTTTTGCTGATGGATTGATTGCGCAAAGGACAACCAGACCTAATGCAGGACCTGTACAACCCATATGCGTGAGAGTGATGTCGGCCTACTAACCTTCACCTCTGCGCCAGAGGATCTGGCGCTGAGGCAATACTGTTAGGTGATACACAACCTCCATGCAGTTATTACCTTCTTTCGCAAGTCAACTCAGGCGGTTAATGCATTGGAAGCAGCTTGAAAAGGGCATGGGATATCTCATGGGCTTGAGGGTATTGGGAAAACCCATTTTGCTACAATCTGCACAGCTGCGATATCATTGAAATGGTGCCTTCTTGCACTGCATGAACTCATTGATAAGCATTTGTTCAAGTTTCCACCAAAAGTATCTTTGTTCTTTTTAAGTTTTCTGTTTGTATCTTACTGTGCTTTCAGAAAGTATTGCTCACAAATCTGTTTAAATTGGGAAGTCTCATAGGACTGAGGTTTGAAATCAACCTCAACTGGTTCATTCAAGTCAGAGAGCTGATTGCCAAGTTGATAGTCTGTCTGGAGTCCACACAATCCAATCCTGCTGATGTGTACAAGTACTAGGTTGCGATTTGTGGGAGTATCAAGCAAGTTCTCAATGATCCTACAAACAGATTCACAAGCCAAGATGCTGGGATTATTCGTAGAGTTGTCAATGCTCACGAAAGTGAGCAACTCCAAGAAGGTCCAGCAGACTGCTACCTGGCAGCTTTTGCCCTCGAACCTCATGAGTAGTCAAATTTCCAGAATAAAGATGTATAATGATTTTCTATTGTTAACAGGTTACATCTGTAGCATATTTCTTCACAGCCACCCGAA
>JBBPJO010000446.1:0-12195 GCA_038088815.1 Boletus nobilissimus | reverse complement strand
AGGGGGTACACTTTTCCCTTATTCTTTGTGTTCACTCAATTCCTAGTCTCATTCTCCTCACCGTACACAGTTGTATTCGTAATGGAGTCGTCCTCCATTATACCAGATATGTCTCCCAATTCCTCTCTATTTCTGTCTCACACAGCGCCCTGCCTATACCTATATTTAGACTTCCTTTCCGTCCTGTCGCAGTTGCCTTATTCAGACTTCACCGTCTGCAGCATAGCTCCATTCTTTCTGACTCATCATGGCTCACCATGACTCGTATCGACTCTTATGCTGCGCATCGAGTCATACTTTTGTGACTCACATTGACTAGAGGTGCTGCACACCATTACTTTATTTAGAAGGGGCCTACCATATATAAGGGCACTCTCTTGCCCTCTGTATTTTCCCTTTAAGCTAGTTCTACGCAATACCAGCGTTATCTCTAGTGACCACTGAGTCCAGTGAGTGCTTAGCTCGTACCTGGATAGGTAAGACCGCTTAGGCTTTGCATTGTCTCAAAGCTCAGCACTTGGACTACAAACTTCACTTGTACCCTTGCTCTTTTCTTTGTCCTTGTTTGAGCTTAGTGTCTTAGTATTGCAGCACGCTACACTGTGCGTTACAAAAGAACTAGCTTTTCCCCTTGTCCCTACTCTCACGTAGAGAACACTCCCCACACCCATCATATCCCACCCCGGCAGATTCAGAGTACCCTCTGATTCCAACTCCCCCCAAAGAACCCACCGTGTCTTCTTTCCATTCCTCCTCCCACCTCCCTAGACTTCACCTTCTCCCCAACAAGCACCCCTTCCATCTATCCAATAGGTACTTCTCTCCGGAGAATATCGCCATGTACAGGGAACAACAGAATGCTCTCACAGAAGTCAACCGGAGCCAAGGTTGGAACCCCAACTATCTCCCTTCCATCTCTGAATTAGCTGCCATCCCTCCCCGCCCCTCTACTCCAACACCACCTGCATCACCGATCCCCCCTGACGAGGAAGTTTTTGTAGTTTTCCACAACATTGACCCAGAACCGATGGCGGCAACATCCCCTGACTTTGACCCAGCTCCAGAAGACAACAATATGGTTTCAGAAATAAAGGCCGGCCTTCCCGAGGACTTTTCTGTGGAGGCAGAGGACGCTAATAGGTGGCTCCTCTCAATGGAAGCCTACTTCACTATCAATGACAAGCTTTTCATGGATATGACCAAATGCCTTTTTCTTCCCCTACGACATAGTCACCAAGGCAAGGATCAACCTCTCCAAACTCTGCCAGACTGCTGGACAAGATTCCGATGGAACCTGGAGCAACGGGTTCACTATGTACGCTTCCCAGTTCCAGCTTCTCACTGAGAAGTCCAGAATGACTGACAGACACACTCTTGTGGAATGGTTCATCCACAGCCTTAGTCCCAAGCTCACAACCATGATCCTTTCTTGCAACAAGATCCCTGACGACTATAAGGACTGGATAAAGAAAGCTGGCCAATTCTCCCACCAGCTGTGGAGGATTGGAGACTTACAAAAGGGTGTTCCTCATATCCCAGCACCCTCTTCTCGTTCGCACCAAGACTCATATGCGATGGACATAGATGCCGTATGCCTATTGCTGACTCAGCACACTGAGTACATGCAGAGTAATAAGTGCCTCATCTGTCACAAGGTTGGCTGTAGATCCTCCAACCACACCGGATCTGGAACCGACTGGACCTCACGTCCCCGCCTGACCACATCCTCTGGACACACCGCACGTCCTACTTACAAAGTCCCACAACGATGGGCACGAACTACCACCACCACAGAGGATGATGATGAACTCTTGGCTTAGCTAGAAGGAATGGGTAGCACTGAGAAAGGCGCCACGATTAAGATCCTCAAAACTGCTTTTGGGGAGGGCAGCTCATCTGCGGACGAGGAGGAAGGCTACCAAGCCATGGCTGAGGTAAGCATGGCCACTTACCAAGAGTGCCAAAAGGAAGTGACCAGGGCAGCACCACAAGCCAGGGCTATATGGTCTGGACCATGGAACAATAGATTTTCTGCTATCGTGCCAGCAGACCTCTGGATGACCACCCCAGAGGAAGTCCTGGATCATTATCTGGGCACATACCCCAATGATGTATCTGTCCAGTCAAGGGTGGACATGAACGCAGCTACTCCCAAGGGTCAAGGAATGGGGCTTGGACTGCAACCTTCTTCTCAAGAGACTGCCACAAGAAACATAGTCAAACATGGAATCAAGGTGGTAAGAGCAGTGAGAGAAGGAGCAGAGGCATGTGAGATACCTGGAACTGACCAGGACACATGGCCTGCAGCAGGAACCGACCTGCCCAACCGCATATGGAGTGTCTCCAGTTTCTGTGAAGAGGCAAGTGCAATACATGGACCCGACCACAACACTTGGCCTGGGACTGGAACCGACCAGCGTCCCAGAACGCCTGGAACTGACCAGGGTTTTTGAAAGGTAGGAATGGGTCAATGTCATACCCTGCCTACAATATTTCTCATAGATGTTCTCCAGTGTTTGTGTCAGGAAGCAACTCGCAATCGATCACTATGCCTGTTACTCTCTACCCCCTTGACCGCACTGTGTTCAAAAGCATTGACATGAAAGCCCTCATTGACTCTGGGGCAACCAGTTGTTTTATCGACTACACTACGGTAGTGGCATGTGACATACCCACTACATGACTCAAGACTCCCCTGTGGATGAGCAATGTTAACAAATCACCCAATAAAAACGGCCTGATACAAAAACAGGCATCAGTGCTAATGCAGCCCAGAGAAACCACTGAACTCCAAGACTTCCTTGTTATTGACTGTGGCAAGGATGAGATAATCCTAGGGCTCCCATGGCTCCTATTAAGAAAACCACGATTTCGATTTCTCTCGCACAAGACACAAAGAAGAATAAGATGGAACTCCCGTGGGACTTCCGAGACTTTGAGGATGTCTTTCAGAAGAAGGACGGTGGTCCCCTTCTGCCTTACTGGTCATTTGATTACAGCATAGATCTAGATGACTCTTTCCAACCCAAGGTTGCCAAGGCCTACCCGCTTAACCCTAAGGAGCGAGAGGCATGTAAAGATTTCATTGATGAACACTTGAAAGCCAGACGTATTTGCCCATTGAACTCTCCCATGGCATCTCCCTTCTTCTTTGTTTCGAAGAAGGATGGTAATCTTCCCCCCTGCCAAGACTACCGCTATCTCAACGAGCATACCATCAAGAATGCCTACCCTCTCCTGCTCATTGGAGACTTGATGGATCAGCTCAAGGGATCTTGATACTTCACCAAGATAGACATTTGATGGGGTTATAACAATGTCTGGATCAAGACTAAAGACACTTGGAAGGTGGCGTTCATTACACCCTTCGGCCTTCGAGCCTCTCGTCATGTTTTTCAGCCTGTGCAACAGTCCTGCAACTTTTCAGTTGTTCATGGACTTCATTTTCAAGGATATGGTAGTGGAAGGATGGTTGATCCATTCTAGGGATCTTCACGAACACCACCAACAAATGAGGTGAGTTCTAGAACAGTTACAAGAAAACTGTCTTGGCCTCAAACTAGAAAAATGTACTTTTGATGCATCCAAGGTTGAATTCCTTGGGCTGGTTGTTAAAGAGGGTATCATTGTGATGGACCCTACCAAGGTTTCAGCAATCTCTTCCTGGGAACCACCGACATTGGTTTATGCAGTCCGCTCATTTATAGGGTTCTGCAACTTTTACTGCAAGTTTGTTCTGAACTTCTCGGAAATTGCTAGGCCAATCTTGGATTTGACAAAGAAAGGGCAGCCATGGTCCTGGACGCACGAGCAACAGAAGGCTTTCAATCTCCTCTGAAAGACCTTCACCTCTAAACCCATACTGGTAATGCTGGATACCTCCAAGCCATTTTTTGTTATGACCGACACATCTCTAATGGCCTCTGGAGGAGTTTTGATGCAGAAGGACACAAATGGTGACTTACATCCTTGCTGCTACATTTCTAGCACATTCTCACCAGCAGAACGTAACTACGACATATACGACCGAGAACTTCTAGTGGTTATACACATGCCAGAAGAATGGTAACATTATCTGACTGGGACCGACCAGCCCATAACTGTGCTCACAGACCACAAGAATCTGTGCTATTTCAAAGACCCCTGAAAACTATCTAGGCAGCAAGCTAGATGGTTCTTGGAGACCTCGTGGAGGCTTGCAAGGAAGCCACTGCCGCCCGTGAAAGGGCACAACAATACATGCGTGAATGAGTCACGTCCAAATTCAAACCATGGAAGGTCAGAGATAAGGTATGGCTCGAGGGCCATAACCTGAGACTCCACTACCCCTCTCGAAAACTAGCCTCTTGATGCGAGGGACCATTTGAATTTTGTATAAACTCTCACTACCAATGATGTGGAAAATCCATAACACCTTCCATGCATCACTCTTGACTCCCTATCAGGAAACTGCTGAACACGGACCAAACTTCATTCCACTTCCGCCAGACATAATAGACAGAGAAGAGGAATTTGAAATTGAACAGATTTTAGCCCATCGGGGCTCTGCTTGACACCACCACTATCTCATGTCGTGGAAAGGATATCCATCCTCTGAAAATACCTGGGAACCTGAGTCCAATTTAGGACATGCTGTGGACCTCTTCAACAAATATAAGGCCAGGGATCCGATTGCCTTCTGTCCCTAAAACCCTCAATTCCTCACTTGCTTTTGAGTCGAGCCCTAGCTCCTCTATTGTCATCACCATTCTCACCGAATTATTGATGTCCTCCTTGTCGCTTAATGCAGTACCCTTCAAACTACCAGTCCGCATCCATCATCTTCCAGACCACTCCCCCCTCTTTGCCTCCACATTGGAAAACCCCACTATCACCCATGCCATATTGCGCATATTATTACGGTCTACGAGGGGGTACGCTTTTTCACTACGCTTTTTTGTTCACTTGTCCTCTAGTCTCGTTCTCTCTACCGTACGCGGTTGTATTCGTAATGGAGTCGTCCTCCACTATACCAGATATGTTTCCCGATCTTCTTTCTCTTTCGTCTCACACGGCGCCCCGCCCTTACCTTATTTAGACTTCCTTCCCGTTCCGCTGCAGTCGCCTTATTCGGACTTCATTGCCTGCGGCATAGCCTTTACTTATGACTCGTTCTGACTCGCCTTGACTCACCTGCTGCGCATCGAGTCATACTTTAGTTACTGCGGATGCTGCGTATCCTTTCCTTATTTAGAAGGGGCCTACCATATATAAGGGCGCTCTCTCGCCCTCCTGTATTTTCCCTAAGCTAGTTCTATGCAATACCAGTGTAGTTTCTAGTGACCACCAAGTCTAGCGAGATTCCTAGATAGGTGAGACCAGCTTAGGCTTTGCGTCGTCTCGAAGCTCGGCATCGCTCCTCAAGGATCCCTCTACTCGTCACTCGCTCTCCCTTCTCTACGCACAAATTCTTCTTTGTATCGCAGCACACTATGTCACTACTACGCTGTGCGTTACACATATCTGCTTATAGAGACAGCCCAATTCTCCAATCTTTGGGAATCATCTTTCATATATATGCCACCAGACGGACACTCCACGCCCAACTCTTTCCAGATGGGACCCTGCCTGTCAGAGATACCATCCTTGATGCCTTCCATGACCATGGATTCTCCGATGTTCTCTCCACGATCCCATCCACCCTGTTCATGCATGTTCTGCAACCCATTGTCAATACTCTGCCTGCCCATTTACAAACTTACTACCTGGACGACAATGCAGATCATCCCTGGGACAGGAACACTTGGGCCTGAAACCCAAGATGAACCATCTGGGATGATGACTCCACCTTCACCCCCAGCTCCCCCTCGACCCCAACTCCACATCCACAGCACCACTGCCTGTCCCACCTCCAAACCCTCCTGCAGTTAGCGACAATTCCAGAGCCGGAAGTTCTAGTACTGCTCCAGGACCTAGCAGCAATACTGTTCCTGGATCTCTCGCCACTCTCCCCACAGACCACCCTGACATCCTCGCTTTCCTCAATACCATACCCCTCCTCAGATGAGGGATCCCTACCCCAGAACCTGAGCACATACTCCCTGCTCAAGAACATCCCACCACTCCGACACCCTCCTATCATCCTCATAAATTCAAACCAGGTAACATGACAGTTTCATTCGGATTACCCAGCTCCTCAGCATGAGCTGTGGGCAAACGTCCTGAGGGATATTGAGGAAAGCCGAGACAGGCAACTCCATTTCCCACCTCCCATCACTATAACAAGGACTTCACAGCAATGCCCTTGCTGTCGCCAGCATCCTCCTCCCAACCCATCGATGTAGACACTATCCTGTCAGTGCCTTCCACCCCCTCTTATCCGGTCCTTAGCTGCTGCTTTGTCTGTGGCCAACAAGGACACCTTTGGGCAGACTGTGGACGATGTGAATGTCCCTTCTGTCAAATAACTGCCCCTGGACATATATAGGCCTACTGTCCTCGTCGTCATTGCCAACTTTGTGGGGAATTGGGACACTCAAGTGAGTTTTGCCCAACTCAATGTAACCCTCTTGACAACTATGACCCGATGGACTACAAGGTCAATGAGGGGGATGAAGATTAGAAGTCTCACAGGTGCTTCAACCATAGGAAGGGGGTAATGTTACAGTTTACTGAGAGGGTACACTTTTCCCTTATTCTTTTTGTTCACTCGATTCCTAGTCTCGTTCTCCTCACCATACACAGTTGTATTCATAATGGAGTCGTCCTCCATTATACCAGATACGTCTCCCAATTCCTCTCTATTTCTGTCTCACACAGCGCCCTGCCTATACCTATATTTAGACTTCCTTTCCATCCCGTCGCAGTTGCCTTATTCAGACTTCACTGCCTGCAGCATAGCTCCATTCTTTCTGACTCATCATGGCTCACCATGACTCGTATCGACTCTTATGCTGCGCATCGAGTCATACTTTTGTGACTCACATTGACTAGAGGTGCTGCACACCATTAGATAGGTGAGACCACTTAGGCTTTGCATCGTCTCAAAGCTCGGCACTTGGACTACAAAACTTCACTTGTACCCTTGCTCTTTTCTTTGTCCTTGTTTGAGCTTAGTGTCTTAGGATTGCAGCACGCTATGCTGTGCATTACAGATTTAATGCATTTTCATGCTGAGACTGATGCAATTCCTCCTGCTCTTGTATTTCTGCCTATCACTCCTGTTCCAATAGCCTTTGCTGCTCCAACTCTTGCAAGTGAAGCTCAAATCGTCTCTGTTGCTCCAACTCTTGCTGATGCTGTGCTAGCTGCTGCTGCTCCATGATTCTTTGTTGCTGCAATTTCAATTGTCTTTGGTGCCCTATTTGCTGAAGTAGTACCTGTTGTTGCAATTCCAACTACCTTCTATGCTCTATGTCCTCCAGACCAGCTTGAGCAGCCAAAGAGCAACAATTAGCTCTTCCATTATGCTGATCTTGATGAGTAACATTGCAGTTTTCCATCAATCTAGCATTGTAATCCACTCTCGCAGGCTGTTGAGGTGGCACAGCAAATGCCTAATAGCCCATAAAAGGTTGGTGAGGAATGTACTGTGGTTGTGCAGGCAAAGCAGCAGGCATCCACATTGGAGGAGGAGCAGGTTGATTAGAATAAGTGAATGGTGTGGCAGGAAGTGGTGGTGAGGATGAGCATAAATGATGCATCCTCTGAACATGATGGCATTCAATCAAATGGTGTGGTATACCTGGGTATTGATCCACAGGTACTGGAGGATGGTACTGATTTTTCAATCAACACCAGCACATTATACAGCACAACCATGACATGACATACCATCAATGCAGGATCTGGTGGGAAGACAATAGGTTGGGGCTGGCAGCGTCCAGGTGGTGAACCCATTTGACGTTGCTCACGCTCAGCTTGGTGAGCAGCTTGTTGTGCTTGTTGTGGTGATGTAGGTGGTGTAGCCCTAGATCAGAATTAGGGATACTATAGCACCCATATTCAACACCATTACATACATATTTTGCCCACTTGGAGCTCAACAATGTTAGATTAGATTTGTTGCAAGCTGAACTGCCAAATGTATTAGAAAAGAAGCCATTTGCATTTGTGTTTACACCCACAATTTGTACCCACAAATGCTCGACACAGGGCTGCAGGGAAAGGGTTTGATTGTAATCACTCGAGTATACTCCAATTCAAGCTAATTGAAGTAGCAGCCCTTGTGTAGTAATAACATTTGGTAGTCAAATGGTAGTCAAGTCTAGTATTTGACTTGTTATGTAACTTGAGTGCTCACTTCCCCCATGTAAGGCCTGGCCATTTGTTTGGTCGAGTTTGCTGCGGCGCACAACAAGTGTGAGTTTATGTGTCCACTAAATTGCATTATACTCAATTCAATTTTTGAGTGAGCCACATGGTTTTTGCAAGTTGACGACGGCAAATGGGGAGCCAAAATAGGCAAAATAGGCGTCACAAAGGTTTGTGCTCTGTCATTGTGTGCTAACTTTTTAGACTAGGTCATTTCACCCGGCTGTTTGTGCCTTTGGCACAACCCATGTGAATTTCATGAGTGTCCCGTGTTGAGCATCCCACATTGAGCATCCCATGTTGAGCATTCCACATTGAGCGTCCCTGCCATGCAACCCACCTTGTGCATCCTGCTTTGAGCCCTGTGCATCCTGTATTGAGCAACCTACCTTGTGTGTCCCACTGGCACATCATGTGTGCATTGTGTATGTAGGCCTGTGACTGATGCTGACTGACGGTGGCTGTGCCTATTAACGGAGGATGGACTGGCAGTCTCACGGGCGCATGACAAAAAAGGAAAACCACGTGGCAATGAGCAAAATACGTGATACACTTGTCCATACACAAAATACTCAAACTGACTGAATACCAGCCGAAACACCCAATTGAAACATCGAGTAAGTTTCCTCACCCCAATGTTCTCCACTAACTTTTTAATATCTTATGATCGCCAAGCAATGAAACTAGGTCGTTTCACCTGGTTGTTTGTGCCTTTGGCACAAATCATTGTAGTTTTTTCAGTACAAATCAAATCTCATTTTCTTATCATGTTGGTTGTGCCTTTGGCACAACTTATCAGAACTTTGCGTTAGGTTGAAAAAGTATAGTATAAATCATATTTCCAAGCTTCTAAATACTTCATTCCAAACTACATTTCTGACTTTAGTATGTACTTGATTGTTTGGATCATGGGGTGAGAAAACTTTGATGTTTCTAGGGTGAGTACAACATGAAAGGGCCACATAGAGTTGACCATGAGAGAAAACAGGTGAACTCAAGTTGAGACCAACATGGTTGAGAGTTTGACCTTGAGACTTGTTGATGGTCATTGCATAGGCCAGATGGACAGGAAACTGCAAGCAACAAAAAGGAATTGGGAAATCCTCCAAACCACTATCAAGAGCCATGTAAGGGATGAAGACCACATTGTCATTGCCATTCCCACCTAACACATGACACTCCAGGATACATCTGGTAGACCTGGTGAGCCTTAAGCGAGTGCCATTATAGAGAGCATGGATGGGATCCAGATTGCGCAACAACATGAGCTCCAGCTGGTGAAGGGGAAATCCAGAAGGGTTGAATGTATGCAGAACTTCAGGCTGGACATAGTCATATTCTCTATCAGTGATAGAGTCTGCACTAAGGTAGGTTATCTTCTCCTGAGGTGCAATGGAGTTGAGAATGGTGGAGTTGATCTCATGGACCTGGACATTTCTGGGAGCAAGAATAGTGCGATCCAAGAAGTACTGATCAGGAAGGGGCTGATTCTGGATTCTGGCCAGGAGCTGAGAGTAAATGGCATTGATGAGAGATTCCAAGTCTTCACCACAACGCATGTGATCTGGGAAAGATATATCTCCATCAGTAATACCAATGTGAAGAAGTTGTTGTGCCCAGTGATCAGATTCGGGATCTTGTCCAAGACGCATGTTTTGAAGAAGATAGTGGATAGACATGCTTGCCCAAAGATTGGAGTGGATAAGGGTGGCAGGGACAATTTGTTCTCTTGAGCCATGTGGGATGACAGGAAGGATTTGCCTAAAGTTACCATCAAACAGGATAGTAAGACCTCCAAATGGTTGGTTTCTGTTAAGGAGATTACACAGAGTGTGATCAACTAATTCCACCACATGATGATGTTGAGAGCCTGCTTCATCCCAGATGATGAGAGATGTCTGCTGAAGGAGCTAATGAATGAGGTCATCCTTTTTGATGCTGCAGGTACTTTGTTCATGGCAGGGAATGGGAATCTTGGAGCATGAATGAGCAGTACGACCTCCAGGAAGAAGAAGGGAGGCCAGACCAGTAGATGCAACACAAAGGACAATCTCTCCTCTTGCACGAACAGCAGCAGCAATTGTAATGCATAGCATAGTAGTGACGTAGCATGCTGTGATACAAAGAAGAGTTTGCACGTATAGAAGAGAGTGATGGATAGAGGGATCCTTGAGGAATGTTGCCGAGCTTCGAGACAACGTGAAGCCTAAGCTGGTCTCACCTATCTAGGAAGCTTGCTAGACTCGGTGGTCACTAGAAACTACACTGATATTGCGTAGAACTAGCTTAGGGAAATTACAGGAGGGCGAGAGAGCACCCTTATATACGGTAGGCCCCTTCTAAATAAGGAGAGGATGCGCAGCATCCACAGTAGCTAAAGGATGACTCGGTGCGCAGCATAGGAGTCACTAGGAGTCAGAACAAGTCATGAAGAGTCATGACGAGTTATTAATAGAAAGGCTATGCTGCAGGCGGTGAAGTCTGAATAAGGCGACTGCGGCGGGAATGGAAGGAAGTCTAAACAGGGATATAGGCGGGGCGCTGTGTGAGACAGAAAGAGAAAGAGATCAGGAACGTATCTGGTATAATGGAGGATGACTCCATTACGAATACAACCACGTACGGTGAAGAGAACAAGACGAGAGGTCAAGTGAACGAGAAAGCGTAAAAGAAAAAGTGTACCCCCTCGTAAACCGTAACAGCAATGAACTTGGCCAGATAGGTTTTGCCACATCCACCACCACTGTGAAGAAAAACCATGGACCCATTGGAATTGATGACACTGGCCATGACTGCATTATAAAGAGTCCTCTGTTCAGCATTCAAGGTGGGGAGACCTCTATCCACAAATGCTTGTTGCTCCTGTCTATCATATGCTCTCTGCTCATTAATGAGCTGGTTTCCCTGCTGATGATCCCAGTTTCCCTGTGGTCTAGACATGGATGGATAGTCTTGCAATCTCTTTCCATGTCTCCTAAGATGTTGGGCTATGAGATGCAATCCATAATCATAGACTTGATCCTGAAGTAGGCTCAGGGATATGGAGGGTATGGGTAAGATAATGAAGTAGATCATCATAGAGATTATCCTTGGATGCCTCCCACAAGTGATCAGGGTCCACAGAAGAGCAATGCAGCAGGATAATAACAAACAAATGGTGCAATCAATAGCCCATGTTGGAATGAGCAGCTTTCTGTAAACACAACAACCATTCTCTATCATCCTGCAAGAGACCATGTGCATGACAGGCCTCTTTGAAGGAATCATGAAGATGACCATTGACAGTACAAAGATCTTTATAGGAGGGAGCACCTATAAGAAACAGTGATTAGTTCTAAATTCCAATCAATCCATATATGATAAGCAATCTTACCTTTGACCACAGTGAGTAAAAGACGCAAGTAGAATGCTTCACCAGCAGTGGCAGGAATGGAATACATGCGTCCAATGGCCTTGTATCTTTGATGAACTGTCCATACAGCATGTTGCTTGTTCCAAACAAATCTCTTGGGAAGGTCCTGGTAGAGATAATCATGTGCTCCAGCAGCAATGAGATCAGGATCCTGGTTTGCCTTAAACCATCCAAGCAATTGAGTATCCTTGACATTGTTGATCACCTCTTCCAAGTGAGCTTCAGCACAAAAGACAACATTTTGCTGGCCTGGAAGATGAACAGAAAGATGATAGATGGCTGGCCACTCCATGTGCATGGGAAATTCAAAGATATTGTGGCAGGCTTGGGTGGAGGAAATGTATCTAGCATCAAGATAGAAGCAAATCTCATCATGACCCTCTGCTTGAATGGTGGCATGATCTGGACCCTTGTATATGTACTTGTGGATATATTTGACAGCCTTGATAGAGCCACAGACTTCCAGGTTGATGTGACAGTCAAACTGTACC
>JBBPJO010000445.1:0-12252 GCA_038088815.1 Boletus nobilissimus | reverse complement strand
CCAATTTCATCAGCCATCCTTCAGCGAAGGTCTTGCCACGGCCCTTACTGATCTTGTTAAGGAAGGTAAGGGATTTGGTCTTATCCGTGAACACCTTGTCGTTGATAGTGAAGTAGGTGTCCATAGTAAGGAGCCATCTGTGTAACGCACAGCGTAGTAGTGACGTAGCGTGCTGCGATACAAAGAAGAGTTCGCACGTAGAGAAGAGAGAGAGAGTGACGAATAGAGGGATCCTCGAGGAACGATGCCGAGCTTCGAGACGACGTGAAGCCTAAGCTGGTCTCACCTATCTAGGAATCTTGCTAGACTTGGTGGTCACTAGAAACTACACTGGTATTGTGTAGAACTAGCTTAGGGAAATTACAGGAGGGTGAGAGAGCGCCCTTATATACGGTAGGCCCCTTCTAAATAAGGAAAGGATGCGCAACATCCGCAGTAGCTAAAGTATGACTCGGTGCGCAGCATAGGAGTCACTAGGAGTCAGAACGAGTCATGAAGAGTCATGACAAGTTATAAATAGTAAGGCTGTGCCGCAGGCGGTGAAGTCTGAATAAGGCGACTGCAGCGGAAACAGAAGGAAGTCTAAATAGGGATATAGGCGGGGCGCCGTGTGAGACAGAGAGAGAGAGATTGGGAAATGTATCTGGTATAATGGAGGATGACTCCATTATGAATACAACCGCACACGGTGAAGAGAACGAGACTAGAAGACGAGTGAACAAAAAGTGGAATAGAAAAAGTGTACCCCCTCGTAAACCATAACAATCTGTTGGCGTCCTCTGCCTCCCTGGAAAAGTCCTCGGGAAGGCCGGCCTTTATTTCAGATACCATTTCGTCGTTTTCTAGAGCCAGGTCAATATCAATATCTTCCTCCTCAGTCGGTTCTGGGTAGGAAGTCTCTGCACCGGTCGGTTCTGGGTCAGGATCGTGGAAGGTAAGGGGAGGATCCTCTTGGATGGGGGATTCAACGGAGGCCTGGGGGATGGCAGCTAATTCAGAGATGGAGGGGAGAGCATCGGTGTTCCACCCTTGAGACTGGTTGACTTCTGCGAGAGCCCTCTGACGTTCTTGGTATGCCGCAATATACTCCGGGGAGGAGAATCTATCCGGGAGGACGAGATAGAATGGGTGACCGTCAGGTAGGAGGTGAAGTCTGGGGAGTCGTGGGGAGGAACGAGGTTGAGACATGGTGGGTGTTTCAGGAGGGTAGTCGGAGTCAGAGGGTACTCTGAACCTGCCTAGGCGAGAGATGGTGGATAGGGGGAATGTCCTCTACGTAAATGTAGGGACAAGGGGAAAAGCTAGTTCTTTTGTAACGCACAGCATAGTAGTGATGTAGTGTGCTGCGATACAAAGAAGAGTTTGCGCGTAAAGAAGTGAGAGCGAGTGATGAGTAGAGGGATCCCTTGAGGAGCGATGCCGAGCTTTGAGATGACGCAAAGCCTAAGCTGGTCTCACCTATCTAGGAATGTCGCTAGACTTGGTGGTCACTAGAAACTACACTGATATTGCATAGAACTAGCTTAGGGAAATTACAGGAGGGCAAGAGAGCGCCCTTATATACGGTAGGCCCCTTCTAAATAAGGAAGGGATGCGCAGCATCCACAGTAACTAGAATGTGACTCGATGCACAGCATGTGAGTCATAATGAGTCATAACGAGTCATGATGAGTTATGACAAGTCATAAATAAAGGCTATGCCGCAGGCAGTGAAGTCCGAATAAGGCGACTGCGGTGGAACAAGAAGGAAGTCTAAATAAGGTAAGGGCGGGGCGCCGTGTGAGACAGAAAGGGAAAGAGATCGGGAAACGTATCTGGTATAATGGAGGACGACTCCATTACGAATACAACCGCATGCGGTGAAGAGAACGAGACTAGAAGTCGAGTGAACAAAAAGCGTAAAGGAAAAAGTGTACCCCCTCGTAAACTGTAACAATTCATTGCTATCAGCATTCCCAGAGATATCAGCATATCAGCTTGTCAATTCACCAGTGATATCAGTCCCATCAGTCCAGCCAGTCAATCAATTAATCATCTGGTCAGTCTTGTCAGTCATGTCATCCCATCAGTCAGTCAGTCAACCAGTCAACCAGCCATGTCAGTCAATCAGTCAAGTCAGTGTTGAGAATCAGTGACTAAAGGTCTAGCCTTTCTCTTATCTTCTTATCAATGGTCTAGACTCTTATCTCTGATATGACATGTCGATGATTACTCATACTTACTAAGACTGACCGATAGCTTACCTATCGTGTCTTGGCATATGTCATACTTCCTGACACATTCTTCCATGATGTTTCATAGTGTTCTATGGTACAACTTTCTATTTACCATACATAGTATAGGAGTACACAAATACAATCATATTTTACATGTATATAAACCAGGCCTTACAGCCTGGTAACAATAACTGAACATCCCTGTTCTCTCCTCTGATCTCAGTGTTGAGTCTTACTCCACTCCACCTACCCAACATACCTCAAATCTATTCCTCCTCTCCCATATGGAAAAAGTCTTGTGAGTTCTCCACACAAGTCTGTGCTGGTGCTGTAGAAATCCTGGGATTATATTCCATTATTCTCTATCCCATTTTCTACAGGTTATGAGCCCTTGTCATATCCCTAATTTTCACAAGTCCAACTCCGGTCCAACTCTGGATAAACCCTGCACCCAAGCTACTGGACATCCATGGAGTTGCTACTCCAGACTTCATACCTTCCTATATCTGCTTTTGTTATAGTCTACATTCTTTATTATAGTTTGTACTGCCTGTCCGGATTTCATAGTCCTCTGTCCCTATGTACATCGCCATTGTGTAGGTACTCTGGCTTCAGAGTTACCTTCGGACCTGTAGTATATAAACCCTCTGTACTTCTTCGTAGTTTCTCCATTATGAATATCAACAAAGCTTTCCCCCTTTCAAGTCTGATCTCTTCCCCTCTATTCCTTCCTTCCCTCTCAACTCTATTTCCCTCTGAAATACGAGGACACGAGGATTGACAAGGGCGTGACACATAAGTCCTGCACCAACGTCCTCATAACTCCGAACTCTGTATCCCCATCGACCTCTCTGTCGACACCTCCATCGAACCTCTGCCCCTATGTTCCCATTATGCCTCGGACATCCACTGGACTTGACTCGGAGGAACCTGTAGATGAGTATAAGTCTCAGTTGACGTGGTAGTCGACTAGTATATTACCTGTAGATGAGTATAAGTCTACAGTAGTAAGTAAGAGTAGTAATGAGTGTATAAAGGATATCTTACCTCAGTTGACATGGTAGTCGACTGAGGTTGTATGCTACGTATGAATGGAAAATAACGGTCGTGTTAGGTAAGCTACTAAATACGGACTATGTCGATTGGACTCCAACACTCCCCCTCAAGCGGCACGGAGTCCGAGCTCGGATGCGAAGTGCTTCGCCTTGGCGGAAGGGAGAGCTTTAGTAAGGGTATCAGCTACCATATCATCAGTAGGGCAGTATAGTAAACGAATAGATCCTTTCGAAACAGAAAAACGAATGAAATGATATCTAATATCAATGTGTTTAGTATGCACGTGGTAATTACCATCCTTGGTAAGTGCAATAGCGGATTGATTGTCATTGTAAAGTGTGATAGGGTTCCGGAGTGGCTGGAATACCTCGCCGATGAGACGACGAAGCCATAGAGCTTCTTTGGTGGCGTGGGTTGAGGCAACGTACTCAGCCTCAGTCGTCGAGAGCATGACGAGTTCCTGTTTCCGCGAGCTCCACGAGATCGCTCCTCCATCGATGAGGAATGCATATCCCGATATGGCATGTTGGTGTTCCTGGGATGCGCCATCTGCGTCAGCATAGCCCTCGAGGCTCTTTTTCTCCGTCCTGTAAGTCAGCGACCACTTCTTCGTGCCGATTAGGTACTGGTAAACTCGTTTGAGCACCTCCCAATGAAGTAGTCCAGCGTTTTCCATGAACTGGGCGATCATCGATACAGCAAACACTATGTCCGGTCGCGTTCCCACAGCAAGGTACATTAGCGAACCAAGTGCTGCTCTGAATGGGACCTGCTGCATCGTCGCGATGTCAGCGACAGACGTCGGGGACTGTGACCGCGACAGCTGGATGTTCGGGTCCATGGGAATAGAGAGCAGTTTCTGGTCGGCGAAGTTGTATTTAGTGAGTATCACCTCGACGTACGACTGTTGGGAAATGGAAATGGTGCGAGCGTCACGATCGTGCACAACCTTCATTCCGAGAAGCCAGCTGATAGGTCCGAGATCCGTGATCTTGAATTGCGATCCAATTTCGGCCTTGAACGCTTTGACGAGCTCCTTTGATGATCCTGTAATGGTGCAGTCGTCGACGTGTGATGCAAGGATCAGTATGTCTGTGCCAATTTTGGCCACGAACACGCCCCAGTCCACTTCCGTGCGGTTGAGGCCGAGTTCAGCAAGTTCTTTACATAACTGCTGGTACCACTTCAGCGCGCCTTGCTTCGAACCGTAGATAGCGACTCGAAGACGTGCGACAAGGTTTTTGTTGTCCTGATTTAGGCCTGGGGGTAGTTCCATATAGATGACTTCGTTGTCGTCGAGCTTGCCATTAAGGAACGCTGAGTGGAAATCGAAGACATCGACGTCCCAATCATAGCGGGCAGCAATGGCAAGGATGAGGCGTAGCGACGAGAGGCGAGCGACTGGGGCGTATGTATCATAGTAATTGACACCCTGTACCTGAGTGAAACCACAGGCAACGAGCCGTGCCTTGTATTTGTCGATCTCACCAGCCGTGTTCTTCTTTATCTTGAAGACCCACTTGCTGTCGACGACATTTGTCCCCTTTGGTGGTCTCTCTACGACATCCCAGGTGCGTGCGTCGTTGAGGCTCTTTAGCTCTGCGTTGATAGCTTCGTCCCAGCATGCCCAATCCGGCCATTTCCAAGCCTCATTGACAGTGCGTGGTTCGAGCGCTTCGGCCTCGCAAACTCCCGCGTACATCGCGTAAGCAATCTCTTCTTCTTCATTATCTTCCCATCCATCACCTGCCACATCAGCTTCTGTGGCTGCATTCTCCCCCTCGTTCTCATGTCGGCCCTCAAGAGCCACTCCTTGAAGACTGCGTGGGAGGACGGATCTATTTGCGTGACCATCGTGCGTCCCTTGACCACTGGTCAGCATTTTGATGTATGGTGAGTTACCTCGTAGACGAGTCAATCGATGTAGTTCGATGATGGGCGCTGACGGTTTCGTTTCGTCAATAGCGGGGGTCTGTAACACACAGCGTAGTAGTGACGTAGCGTGCTGCGATACAAAGAGGAGTTCGCACATAGAGAAGGGAGAGTGAGTGACGAATAGAGGAATCCTTGAGGAGCGATGCCGAGCTTCGAGACGACGCAAAGCCTAAGCTGGTCTCACCTATCTAGGAAGCTTCGCTAGACTCGGTGGTCACTAGAAACTACACTGATATTGCGTAGAACTAGCTTAGGGAAATTACAGGAGGGCGAGAGAGCGCCCTTATATACGGTAGGCCCCTTCTAAATAAGGAATGGATGCGCAGCATATGAGTCATAAGGAGTCATGACGAGTCAGAACGAGTCACGACGATCTATAAATAAAGAAGGCTATGCTGCAGGCGGTGAAGTCTGAATAAGGCGACTGTGGTGGAACGGGAAGGAAGTCTAAATACGGTAAGGGTGGGGCGCCATGTGAGACAGAAAGAGCAATAGATCGGGAAACATATCTGGTATAATGGAGGACGACTCCATTACGAATACAACCATGTATGGTGAAGGGAACGAGACTAGAAGTCGAGTGAACAAAAAAGCGTAAGGAAAAAGAGTACCCCCTCGTAAACCGTAACATTACCCCCTTTCTATCGTCGAAGCACCTGCGAGACCATTAATCTACCTCCTCTCCTTCGTTGACCTTGTAGTCAGTGGGGTCATAGTCGTCAAGAGGGTTGCGCCGGAGAGGACAGATGTCATCGGAGTGGCCAAGCTCTCCACAAGAGGAGCAATGGCGGCGGGGACAATAGGCCTGGATATGGCCGGGGGTGGTGACGCAGCAGAACGGACACTCGTAATGAGGGCAGTCTGCGCGGAGATGTCCTTGTTGGTTGCAGGTAAAGCAGCGTCCGAGGATGGGATGAGTGGGACGAGAGGGAGTAGGAGGGAGAGAAGGGAGTGAATCTATGTTGATGGGACGAGATTCTGATCCCGGCGCCGGCGAGGGCGAAGCTGCAAAGTCCTTGTTAAAGCGACCGGAGGCGGGGAATGGAGTTGTCTGTCTCGACTTTCCTCTATTTCCCTGAGAACGTTGCCCCACAGCTCAGGCTGCAGAGCTTGGGAGGCCGAATGAAATTCCCTTGCCACGTCGACTGAGTTGACGAGGACGACAGGCAGGAGTCGGAGTGGTGGGATGTTCTCGAGCGGGGAGTACGTTAGCGGGTTCGGGAGTGGGTGTCCCTCGTCCGAGGAGGGGAACGGTGGTGAGGAAAGTGAGGACCTCTGGGTCGTCGTGGGAAAGAGAGGAGAGAGGTCCGGGAATAGAAGGGCGGCTAGATCCTCCAATGTCAACACTTCTTGATCGGCGAGATGGTCCAGCTGCGGGAGTTGGTGGAGGAGGGACAGGGAGGGGTGCTGTAACGTGGGAGTTGTTGGTTGAGGAGGAGGAGTCAGAGGACGAGGCGTTTGGGGTGACGGTGGAGTCGTCATCCCAGATGGGGTTGTGAAGATTGCAAGCCCAAGTGTCCCCATCCCAGGCATTGCCCGGGTGGTCGTCCATGTAGTAACCTCGAAGGTTGACTGATAGGGTGTTGACGAGGGGGTGCAGAATGTGCATGTACAAGTTGGAGGGGATTGCCATGATGACATCAGCGAATCCGTGGTCATGGAGGGCATCCAGGACAGCGTCTCTGGAGGAATGGATGGCCTGTTCCATTGCGGCAGCATAGACGAGGAGCATCCCATCGGGGAAGAGTTGGGCGTGGAGTGTCCGTCCGGTGGTGTATGTATGAAAGATGAGGCCCAGAGATTGGAGTATGGAGTTATCCCTATAAAGGGAGCAAGTGGAGATGCGCTGGGCTGCGGCAGGGTTCTTGAGGAGAGAAGCGTAAAGGATTCGGTGGGTTCGATCTGGGAGACGGTGGAGTCGGACTGGGAATACGGAGGAGGTTCCATTCAGAGAGTTAGACATAAGTGGGTGGTAGCGACGATGGCGATAGAGGAGCGAGGGCTCGACTCGAGGGTAGAGGAGGGTTAAAATTATGGGGTGATGGGATCCCTGGCCTTATATTCTTCCAGGAGGTCCACAGCATGTCCTAAATTGGATTTGGGTTCCCAGGTATTTTCAGAAGACGGATAGCCTTTCCACGAAACGAGGTAGTGGCGTCGGCGGGCAGCACCCCAATGGGCTAGGATCTGTTCGATTTCAAATTCCTCTTCCCTGTCTATTACGTCCGGCGGAAGCAGAATGAAGTTGGGTCTGTGTTCAGCGGTTTCCTGATAGGGAGTCAGAAGCGATGCATGGAAGGCGTTATGGATTTTCCACGTCTTGGGCAAGCAGAGTTTGTATGAAACAGGCAATATGACCTGTGAAATTTCAAATGGTCCCTCGTGTCGAGGGGCGAGTTTTCGAGAGGGGTAGCGGAGTTTCAGGTTACAGCCTTCGAGCCATACCTTATCTCCTACCTTCCAGGGTCGGAATTTAGAGGTTACGCGTTCGCGCATGTATCGTTGGGCTTTTTCGTGGGCGGCAGTGGCTTCCTTGCGAGCCTCATCGAGGTCTCCAAGGCGTTTTTCTAAAGCAGGGAGGAAGGTTTTCGTTCCTAAAGATGGATAGGCCCTCAGCTCTTATCCCATCATCAAACTAAAAGGAGTCTTTCCCGTTATGGAATGGACGGAGGAGTTGTGGCAGTACTCCGCCATTGGCAATAGGTCCGACCATTGGGTGGCATCTCCTTGGCAAAAGATCCGAAGATAGGTTTCCAATTCCTGATTGTCCCGTTCCGTCTCTCCGTCGGTCTGTGGATGGTAGGCGGAGGAGAGGAGCGGATCATAATCCAGGAGCCTCGCTAGTTCTAGAGCGAAGGCCGAGGCGAACTGCAGACCGCGGTCTGAGATAACCTTGTCATGGAGTCCAAAGCGGGGAAAGACCTTTTTGAAAAATAGTTGTGCGACACCCTCAGCGTCCGCACTCTTGTGAGTAGGGGTGAAAATTACCCCCTTCGTAAGGCCATGGTCGACCATGACCATAACCGAATCAAAACCTTTAGACGGCGGCAAGTCCGTAATGAGATCGACCGACAGACACTGGAATGGGCGGGAGGAAGCGACCGGAAGAGGGGTGAGAGGTGGGACGGTGGGGTGTGTGTTGACCTTGTTGGCTTGGCAGACTGCGCATCCTTGGATGAAGCGGCGGACGAATGCGGTCAAGCCAGGCCACCAATAGTCACGCTGTACCTGATTAACGGTCCGGTAATAACCGCCATGACCCCCTGCAGGCGAGTCATGGATGGAGTGGAGGAGGTCGTTCCAGTGGGCTTCGGGTACGTAGGCCCAATCCTTAAAATAAAGTAGGCCGTCGTCGAAGCGCCAGTCATGGATGGTAGAACGAGGGATTCCCGAGGTACCCTTGTGTAGTTTACGGAGCTGGTCAATGATGAAGCCATCAGTGGTACACGACTGCTCGATGGCAGATCGGAGGTCTGTGTCGATTCGTTTCAAAAATAGTTCTCCGGGAAGTAGGGTAACTTTGGCGTTATCGTCCGAAGTATCCAGGGCGTCCTTCCGAGAGAGAGCGTCTGCGGGGGCCATGTTATTCCCCGGTACATGTTGGAACAGGAGGTCGTAGTCCTGTAGTGTTAATAGCCACCTAGCTTGCCGCCTAGAAAGCTTCCGTGGGTCCTTAAAATAACACAGATTCTTGTGATCTGTGAGGATGGTTACGGGCCGGTCGGTTCTGGTGAGATAGTGACACCACTCCTCGAGTGCGCGTATAACCACTAGAAGTTTGCGGTCATAGATGTCATAATTTCGTTCCGCCGGTGAGAACGTTCGGGAGATATAGCAGCAAGGGTGTAAGTCGCCATTGGCATCCTTCTGCATCAGTACGCCTCCGGTAGCCATTAGAGAGGCATCCGTCATAATGTAGAATGGTTTCGAGGTATCCGGCATTGAGTACGGGTTTTGAGGTGAAGGCCCGACAGAGGAGGTCGAAGGCCAGTTGTTGCTCGTGCGTCCAGGACCACGGCTCCCCTTTCTTTGTTAAGTCCAAGATCGGCCTGGCAATTTCCGAGAAGTTTGGAATAAACTTGCGGTAAAAGTTGCAGAACCCTATGAAGGAGCGGACTGCGCGAACCGTAGTAGGTGGTTCCCAGGTAGCGATTGCCAATAACTTGGTAGGGTCCATCGCGATGATACCCTCTTGAACAACCATCCCTAGGAATTCAACCGAGGATGCATCGAATGTACATTTCTCCAGTTTGAGGCCGAGACAGTTGTCGCGCAACCGTTCCAGAACTCGCCTCGTCCGTTGGTGATGTTCGGTAAGATCCCTGGAATGGATCAACATATCATCCATATAGATGATCAACCATCCTTCCGCTACCATATCCTTGAAAATGTAGTCCATGAACGACTGAAAAGTCGCAGGACTGTTGCAAAGCCCAAAAAACATGACGAGAGGCTCGAAGAGGCCGAAGGGCGTAATGAACGCCGCCTTCCAGGCATCTTTAGTCTTGATCCGGATGTTATTATACCCCCAACGGATATCCATTTTCATGAAATGACGGGATCCCTTGAGTTGGTCCATCAAGTCGCCTATAAGTGGGAGAGGGTAGGCGTTTTTGATGGTATGCTCGTTGAGATATCGGTAGTCTTGGCAGGGGTGAAGATTACCGTCCTTCTTAGATACGAAAAAGAATGGGGAAGCCATAGGAGAGTTGGAGGGGCGAATTCGTCCGGCTTTCATGTGTTCGTCGATAAATTCCTTGCACGCCTCTCGCTCCTTAGGATTGAGCAGGTAGGCCTTTGCAACCTTGGGTAAGAAAGAGTTGTCTAGATCTATGCCGTGATCGAACGACCGGTAGGGCGGAAGGGGACCGTCGTCCTTTTTCTGGAAGATGTCCTCGAAATCTCGGAAGTCCCGCGGGAGTTCCATCTTAGTCTTCTTCGCGTCTTGGGCGAGAGAAGTCGAAATTGTAGTTTTCTTAATGGAAGGTCCGGTTGGCTCTTCATCATCCTCCACATCTATGAGCGCCGGTATCTCTTCCCGCTGCGTGGTCGGTTCCACGTCAGGTACCTTCAGATGAACTTCTCTGGTCTTTGCCATTAGTATAGGGTCGACATTACGCTTCCACCACAGAGCTCTTCATTGCCGCAATTTGTTCATCTGGCATTTCTTGTTGAAGACGTTTAGAGTGTGGGCCTCAGCCACAGCGTCTTCTCGATTCCACGTGTGTTCCCGTCCCGGTTGGTTCCGGATCGCGGAGATGGACGGTTCCTGTACTCCAGTCGACCTCCGGATTGTTGTCACAGAGCCAAGGGAGCCCGAGGATAATCTCATCCTTGCCACAGTCAATAACAAGGAAGTCCCGGAGTTTGGTGGTTTCTCCGAGTTGCATTAGCACCGATGCCTGTTTTTGTATCAGGCCGTTTTTATTGGGGGATCCATCGACCTTGCTTACTTGAAGCGGGATCTTTAGTCGCGTAGTAGGGATGTCGCAAGCTACCACAGTAGCGTAATCGATAAAGCAGCCAGTTGCCCCAGAGTCGATGAGGGCTTTTGTGTCAACGCTTTTGAATGCAGTTTGGTCAGGTGGGTAGAGGGTGACGGGAATAGATATGGATTGCGATGAACCACCTGACACAAATACTGGAGATATCCTATGAGAAAATTTAGCAGGAGATGAAGTTGACCCATCCCTGCTCTTCAAAAATCCTTGCCGCAGAAACCGGAGACACTCCGTATGCGGTTGGATGGGTTGGTTCCCGTTCCAGGCCACGTGTCCTGGTCGGTTCCAGGTATCTCACATGCCTCTTCCCCTTCTCTCACCGCCTTTACCACCTTGATTCCATGTTTGACTGTGTTTCTTGTGGCGGTCTCTTGAGAAGAAGGTTGCAGTCCAAGCCCCATCCCCTGACCCCAGGGAGTAGCTGCGTCCGCGTCCACCCTTGACTGGACAGATACGACATTGGGGTACGTGCCTGGTGATTGTTCCAGGACTTCCTCCGAGGTGGTTTCCCAGAGGTCTGCCGGCGTGATAGCAGAAAATTGGTTGTTCCATGGTCCAGATCGTACAGCCCTGGCTCATGGTGCTGCCCTGATCGCTTCCCTTTGGCACTCTTGGTAAGTGGCCGTTCTTACCTCAGCCATGGCCTGGTAGCCAGCCTCCTCGTCCGTGGACGAGCTGCCCTCCCCAAAAGCAGTTTTGAGGATCTTAATCGCGGCACCTTTCTCAATGCTTCCCATTTCCTCTAGGTAAGCTGAGAGTTCATCATCCTCCTCCGTAGTGGTGGTGGCTCGTGCCCATCGTTGTGGGACTTTGTAAGTAGGACGTGTGGTGCGTCCAGAGGATGTGGTCGGGCGGGGACGTGAGTTGGGCCGGTCAGTTCCGGCTCTGTGGTGGTTGGAAGACCTACAGCCAACCTTGTGACAGATAAAGCATTTGTTGCTCCGCATATACTCAGCGCGCTGAGTCGGCGATAGGTGTACGGCATCTACGTCCATCGCATATGGGTCTTTGTGCGATCGAGAGGAGGGTGCCAGGATATGTGGTACACCCTTTTGAAGGTCCCCAATTCTCTGCAGTTGTTGCGAGAACTGGCCTGCCTTCTTAATGCAATCCTTGTAGTCGTCTGGGATCTTCTCGCAAGATAAGATCATCGTTGCTAGTTTAGGAGAGAGGCCTCGGATGACCACTCCATGAGAGCGTGCTTGTCAGAGATGAGGGACTGCTCGGCGAGAAGTTGGAATTCTGAAGCGTATTTGGCGAAGCCATCGCTCCAGTTTCCATCTGCGTCCTTTCCGGCAGTCTGGTGGAGTTTAGAGAGGTTGATCCTAGCCTTGGTGGCTACATCGTAGGGGGAGAAGGCGGTCTCGAAAGCCTGTTTGATACAATCGAAGGTCTTGAGTTCGTTTGGGATATGGGCGTTTCCCAATTTCATCAGCCATCCTTCAGTGAAGGTCTTGCCACGGCCCTTACTGATCTTGTTAAGGAAAGTAAGGGATTTGGTCTTATCCGTGAACACCTTGTCATTGATAGTGAAGTAGGCGTCC
>JBBPJO010000444.1:0-12263 GCA_038088815.1 Boletus nobilissimus | reverse complement strand
TGAGGGATCTCGAGGATGCCATTTCGACACACAGGGATGCCGTTCGCCTTACCCCTAATGGTCACCCTCACAAGCTAACCATGCTGAACAACCTCGGGGACTCTTTCATAGCTCGCTTCGAGTGCCTTGGAGAGCCGAGCGATCTCGAGCACGCAATTTCCATGTATTCCCATGCTGCATCTTTTCCTATAGGCCCTATTACTGTTCGATTCCATGCATCGCGGAAATGGATACAGTGTGCTCGATACATTCGTCATCCTTCTCTCCTTCGTGCACATTCTATTGCCATCCACCTCCTTCCCCAGCTTGCATGGATTGGCCTTTCACTCACACACCGTTACGCAGAACTCAAGCGAGCCGCCGATGTTGTGCGCGAGGCTGCAGCTACAGCTTTGGACTCGGGATTCCCTGAACTTGCTGTGGCGTGGCTCGAGCAAGGACGTTCCATTGTTTGGGGGGAACTCCTCCAGCTTCGCGGCTCTTATGAACAGTTGTCGTCTGTTCATCCAGACCATGCCCACAGGCTTCAAGAACTATCCGCCGCATTAGATAATGTTGGTGCCACTCGCGAAAAAGATCTGTCCACCTTTTCAGAATCGACTAATGATGCAATACATCGTGGGACACAAACATTGCAGCAAGTCGCTGATACGCACCGCACACTCGCCATCGAACGAGATAAACTACTTCAGGAGATTCGACGCCTGCCTGGTTTTGAGCGGTTCCTCCTGCCGAAAGATTTCTCTGAACTCCGTGCTTCAGCACACTCCGGACCCGTCGTTATCCTCAATGCTGCAGAACGTCGATGTGATGCATTGATCGTTCTCGCCGATGTAGATCATGTCATTCATGTCCCACTTCCTCATTTCACTCTCAAGCGAGTCGCTGATCATCAAATTCGGCTCAAAACTTTCCTTCGTCAGGCTCACCCGATACGCTCCGACGAAAGGTATGGGGAACCTGCACCATGGGACCACGGTAGCTGGGAAACCTTCTTGGCGCCATTGTGGAACGGCATCGTCAAACCAGTCCTAGATGCATTGGCTTTCTCAGTGCGTGATCTCATGTTGCCTCCATTCACAGCTGACTTGCTCATTGGGTTCTCTCAACAGTCCCCTGGTAACATATCACGCATTTTCTGGTGTCCGAGTGGACCTTTCGTATTTCTACCTATCCATGCAGCCGGTTTCTATGATCCCCAGTATTCGTTACCTGGGCACAAAGTGTTCGACTTTGTCATCTCCTCATACGTCCCTACTCTCAGCATTCTCGCGCGGTCACCTAGCCTACACGCGGTACCTAACGATGATCTCCGCCTGCTTGCTGTTCGTCAGCCGTCCTCAGATGGCCTAGGCCAGTTGCCAGGTGTAGCCCCCGAGATAGCACAAATCAAGCAAGTGGTCAGGGATTCACCTTCAGCCCACACCACCATCCTAGAGTCATCTCTGGGAACGGTCGAAGAAGTGCTCGGTCTGATGAAAAAAGCAAACTGGGTCCATTTCGCATGCCACGGAATCCAAGACGGCGTGGACAGTGGACTTTGTCTTGCTAATAGACGCCGCTTGACACTGCGTGATATGCTCTCGTTGTCACGTCCTCATGGCGGGCTTGCCTTTCTCTCTGCATGTCAGACAGCGATGGGTGACGAAGATCTCACTGACGAGGCGGTCCATATTGCAGCTGGAATGTTATTTGCTGGTTACGGAGGAGTCGTTGGTACGATGTGGTCGATCAGCGACAGGATTGCGCCCGTGGTTGCAAGGGACGTATACGGGTACTTGTTTCGGAATGATACAAGGCCAGATTATCGGGAGGCAGCACGCGCGTTGCACGAAGCTATCGGGGATCTTCGGGATAGTGAAGTGTCGTTCAGCGAGTGGGTTCCGTTCATCCATGTCGGTCTCTGATCATTCGGGCGGTCAATGGTGTTTTCATTGTATCATCGTATTTCGAAAACCTCGAAATTTTTAACCATACTTTACACAGTAATTCTCGGGGATAGTGTCAATACTTGCTTAGCCTTGACTGTGAACCCTGCATATTGTTTTCGACCGACTTACCGCCGTTGGGAGCTGCTAGATCGCGATGCGCTCTACGGGTGTGGGGACCATGATTGTTTCAGAAGGAATAACTCCGACCTCATGGGTGGCATTTGGAGTAAGGTAATGCAGTCGAAAAGAGGCATCGTGAACGTTCTACAAAATGGGTGAAGAAACGATCAAATCACCCACGTTGCGCAGCCATTTAATCGGTCTAGGGTTTCACGGACGACGGATAAGGCTGTTCTTCTGCGAAATGGAACCCGTGAAGAAGCCTATCGAGCGCCAGGAAGCATACGCACAGGTTTAGTCTAGATGTTGACCCAATGGCATGAGCGGGCGTCTCAATAACACCACGATCATTTCATCCAGATTCAAGGAAGCTCGACTCCACCAGCGCTAATAATTGAGCACCGACTTGGAGTGAACCCGGAGTTAGCCGAAGGAACGTCCTGAGTGAAGGCTGTCGAATTCCCATTGAATCTCTGCATGGTCGAGATGCTTTGCCCACGTCTATCCGCCGGTCTATCATATTCATCGGTGCCGTCGCCTCCAACGCCCCCTCGTCACAGCGTGTCGCCGTCACTGGCGTTCAATTTACGGGTGAGAGTCCCCCAAATGGCAAGTCGACCTGACATGCTTGTCGAGCATGGGAATTGAAGTCGAACTTATCATGATCCATCCTGCTACACAGCTCTCAGAAGCATGCCGTCCTGCAGGCATGCACATGTATGTTTCTGATCGCTACCCGTGCTTCTCAGCCAAAATGGGAGAGGGTTCGATTTACTTGTGATGCTGTGGAAGCGAGGCTGACCTTAAAACCTCCTCAGAGCCTTCTCAGCATTCCTCAACAGCTCCCACTTCCAGTCTAAGCAGCCATGGCTGGCAATTTGGATTCCGAAAAAAAAAGACCACGACTTGAATCAAGAACGTCGCACTCTCGTGCACGAACTGTGGGTTTTTGAGATACTGATTTGTCGACTTACCTGTCTTACACTATACAGGCGCCCAGTGCTTCTGATGTTGACTTCCAATGTACGGGGCAGGAATCTCAAGGCAAGGAGAGAACCCCCACACATATGATTATTGCAAGTACGGATTCTAGGCTGAGGGATGCCAATGACCTCACCCCTGATGATCACCCTGACAAGCCGAGTTGTCTGAACAACCTGGGGAGCTCCTTCATCACTCATTTCGAGCGCCTCGGGGAGGTGAGGGATCTCAAGAATTGTCTGATCTCCTCCGTCACTCAGTTCGAATATTCACGCTGCTTATGTTGCTATTAACCTCCTCCCCAGTTTACGTGCCTTTCCTTTACATACCGTTACATGGCAGAACGAGGTGCCGATGTGGCGCGCGCTTTGGGCATCCTATTAGGATATTTTTCATACAAGGTGGAAACACGCGAACCTAGTTTCCTTCTTCCTCCAGTCTCGCACCACAATGTACTGCCTTTTTCACTTGCATAGTTCTCTTACTCTGTACAGTCGCTGCGCTCCAAATCATGCAAATCATACAATACGACACAGACGTTGCAGCAAGAAGCCGTACGCTTGCGATCCAGTGAGACTTGAAGAACTACTTCAGACCTTCCTGGTTTCGAGCGGTTCCTCCCTCACGAGGAACTCTCTCAGCTCTGTGCCCCAGCACACTCCGAACCAATCATTGTCCTCAATGCTATAAAACGTCGATGCGATGCACATGTTGATTGTTCCTGCCGAGGTGGAGCATGTAATCTGTGTCCTACTCCTCAATTTCATCTTCCACCGTTCTTGACAAGCTTCCTTCGCCACGCACATGTTGAAAAGGGAAAAGGGAAAGGTGGGACCACGGGACTGGCAATCCTTCTTATCCTATTCGAGTGACTGGACGTAAACAAACATATACTAATATTGGCTACTGGAGTTGCAGTTCAACAGGCACTGTCGCCTCATTTTTGACTCCTTGGTCAGTTTCTTGATGATGGGCATGTTGCCATTAACCCGGGATTTAGATCCGTCAGGACTTTCTGGACCATCGCATCGCGCCTACCTGTCACGTCAATCTACATTTCTGCCGAGAGCCTTGTTCGCTCCGCAACTTTTGAAGCTTTTTCTCATCTAGTTTTGGTCGAGGCTCTGCTTTGAGTTCGTGACCAAGGTTGGGAACGGCATAGCCGTTTGTCACTTAGTACCCGTACCCGGTTCAAGATGGAAGGCGTCTAAACCTGCTTATAATCCCTCAACGATCACCATGAGCAGGTGCAGCTCCCTAGCAAGCTCGATACTATATCGAATCACTGACAAGACAGGGTTACTAGCCCGCTAACTGGCTGGAGGGTTATGCCGACTATCTCGAGCCCAACGTGCAGACTTTATCTATGATCGCCAAGATGGGACGGGATGATAACCTGAAGACGTGAACCGTCAAGATCAAACAGAGAGAAAAGGACACTCGGACTCTCAAGGTGGAACACTTGGGCTTTGCCACTGGCTTCAGAGGTCATCCAAAATCGCCAGGTATTCCGGGAAAGGTAAAATTTCAAATTGTTCCCCAATGTCGTCTTGATGATACTCTTTGCCAGGAGGACTTCTAAGGCGAAGTCGTGCATTCTTCTGGAACGAATTACGTTGGAGAAAAGGTCGTCGTCGTTGGTACCCGCACCTCTGGTATGTCAGTGTGGTACACAATAGCATCATGTCTGATACAGGCTCATGGTCACGACATTGTCTCAGAATTCCTCAACCATGGCGTCCATATTACAATGTAGATCGTGCCAAATCGGATTCAATATGACTGATGTTGCACCTCCGAGTCTCTAGGTACCAGCATTCATCTACGCACATCATGTCCGCTGAAGCGGTCAGAAATATGCTTGTGGTGTGTCATTTTGTCTAGTCCTGTAAACGACACCCATTGATGGCCGCGATTAAAAGTGAACTACAATGAGACTATTTTGACTGATATCGTAGATGTCCATCACACCAGTTGCCATATGCTTTCCATATGTTTTGATGCAACGCATTCGCCAGCGCATACTTGACACTGACTGCCAAGTTTTAGATGGTCGGAGATGCACGCGACCTCTGTGGGCCTTGGGTCGCCAGCAGGGTGAACAAGGTATGTGGCCTCACGAAGGGAAGGGAATTTTCAGGGACTGTGGTCATGAAGGCTTCTGGTTCGTCATTGGTACAGCGTCGCACACCCATCTCGCATGGAGCTTTACTTTTTCGACGGACCCTTGTTAAGAAGGTGATTCCAGATGGCACGTCCCCACAGTCGCCATCTTGTGCTCCGTAAGTGACTGCGTGCGTGACGAGATCTCCCGTGACTGACAGAGGTTGCAGAAATCACATCGATTGAAGCCGGCATCTTGAAGCGGTCTGAGGCAAGCTTCAGTTTTGATGAAGAAAACGCTCCGGGAATATTACGCTACAAGTGTCAGCATTGAACATACACCTACATCGCTGTGATAGCCTAGCAAGAATAAAGTGAGATTACGTCCGCGTTTACACTCGAACCTTGTTAGCTGTCCTCGGATCAGCATACATTCACCCAATGGGCGACATTTCCGTTCTCCACGCATCGTCTGTATCCTGTGAATCAGCTCAGGGTTCGAAACTAGTCTGGTAAATTTCGTCGTCATTTAGTAGGGCACGTGAACATTGTGTCTATTCATGGGTTAGCATCAATCACGTGGGCGAAGGTTAAGCCCGATGACTCTACCGACGGTTTGTTGAGAGAGGCAACCTCATAGACGGTCTGGTCTCCAGACTAGTTCGAAACGTACATCTGATTGCACTGGATGAAGGCGGTTCTCCGAGTCGGAGAACTCACTCTTCCTGTGTGAGTTCGGAGGTGGATGAGCAGCAGGGTTACAGTGCGGCATTGCTGGTGTCGATCCAAAAAAGAGTGTGTCCCTTTGGCTGTAGTACAGCAGCGGATCTAAATAACGTGATAAAGGGAACGAGGCCACGTACGGATTTTTAGAATCAGTGAGGGCAGTGCGAGGCGTGTAGATGTCAAGCACGACTTCAATTGTGTTGACGGGCACTGGAACAAGCCGAGCCTCACCTTCGTCGCATTCCATGGTCATTTATTACCACAGCACTCCACTCGGAAGCATGTCACCTCCAAGGCATGCACAGGTAGCTATGACTAAAACTGTGGTGCAGTGGAAGCGAGGTTGAACTTAAAAACCAGGAATGCCATTGCTGCGTCCCTCAATAGTTCACCTTCCCAGTCCAAGTAGCCATGGCTAGCAAATCAGGCACTGGAGAGAAACGACCACGACCTGATCTGGAGACGACGGATAACCCAGCTGAGGATTGCTCGAGAAGTAAACCGCCACGACTTGAATCAAGCACGTCACAGTCTCGTGCACCAACTGTGGGTTTTTCAGACTTGGCTGCTAATTTGCCGGCCTGACCTTTCCTGCAGGAGGGTATACAGCAACCCGGTACTTCTGACGCTGACGCCCAACGTACAGGACAGGAATTTCAATGCAAGGAAACTTTTGTCATTACAGGTACGGGGTGCCTATCTTCACGCGGTTGCGAACATGGCTGAACGAGCGCCAGGTATTCGAGCGACAGGTGTCGCCCTTGGCCTTCGACGACTCCCTGCAGGCTTCTACACGGTGGTGCATCACAGCGGCCTCAAATGGAGATCCAAGAACAAGCGTTCATCAGCGAGTGACAATGCTGTCGAATGGAGTGGGCCGATCCCGCTGTGAGTTCCTCCTCCCTTAACTTGGATGAGTGCTTATAATGTTCCTAGACCGTCAGATCCATCAGCTACCATTCGTCTTGAGGTGTACGCGTCTTTCGAATTCCAGCCCACGTTGGGTACTGGTGAACAGCTACGAAAGTTGACAATCACCGTGAAACAGCTATTAGACCACAGTGAAAAACACATCCGTGAGTGAGACGGCATTTTGCACGACGTCCTGGTGCTCACACCTTGGCAGCGTTTATTTTCTTTCCAAAGGATGGAGACATTGTATCTCCGTGTTCATCTATTGTTGTAACTGTTGAACGGCGGAATGATGAGAGCAGCGATTTGTTGGCGTCGAAGGTGCTCGGTCCCCCTTGCGTAAGCAGGCGACTTGTGTCAACACGATCCCCACTGATCATTTTATGTTTATAGTCAACTGCAAATGCTCCAAATGCGCTAGAAGATGCAACGAACCATGGTCACAGCGCTCTCTCACGTTACCGGAAGCACGGAAGAAAGCAAGACCTGGAGTGTTCTATTGCAGAATTTGAGCGGGCACTCAATCCTTGTCCGGTTGACCATCCTTGTCGCGCGGCCGCTCAGTCGAACCTGGCTACAGCGAAATTCATCCTTTGTCAGGTCGAGGACATGGTTGCTTCCCTCGAGATCCCCATTCGCTTGTATTGCGATGCACTTGCCGCCCGGCCTGTCGGTCACACTGACCGTCCATCCACATTGGTTCAGCTGGCTGCGGTGTATTTGGCACGATTCGAGAAGCAGAGGGACGATGTTGATGGAGCACGAGGTCGGGCATTGCTGCATGAGGCATCAGGACTCAGCTTCACTGATAGTCATGAAAAGCGAGCTGTGTCTTTCATGCAGCGGTTATACGATGGCCATAGAGCCCGCCCCAACCATGCAAGAGGTCAATCGCCAGTGAACTCGGATTCCAGTTCAGGGTTAACAGACGAGGATCCTCAAATCTCAAGTGTCCTGCTGTTAGAGCGGTTCGGACGATACGGAGATCTAGCGGACCTCCAACGCGCAATCACACTTTTACAAACATTGGTCGGATCTGTTTCACTTTGGGGTGGTGAGCGCCGCACAGGCTTAGGGAATCTCGGCGCAGCATTGTTGTGGCGATTTGAGCGTCTCGGGGAGCTGAGGGATCTCGAGGATGCTATTTCGACTATCAAGGATGCCAGTGACCTCACCCCTGGTAATCACCCTGACAAGCCGAGTGGTCTGAACAACCTGGGGAACTCCTTCCTTATTCGTTTCGAGCGCCTTGGAGAGCTGAGGGATCTGGAGGATGCCATTTCGACACACAAGGATGCCGTTCACCTCACCCCTGATGGTCACCCTCAGAAGCCTGGCATATTGAACAACTTGGGGAACTCCTTCATCACTCGTTTCGAGCACTTCGGGGGGCTGAAGGATCTCGAGAATGCCATTTCGACACACGGGGATGCCGTTCGCCTCACCCCCGATGGTCACCCTAAGAAGCCGAGTCGTCTGAACAACCTGGGGAAGTCCTTCATCACTCGTTTCGGGCGCCTCGGGGAGCTGAGGGATCTCGAGGATGCCATTTCGGTAATCAGGGATGCTGTTCACCTCACCCCTGATGGTCACCCTCACAAGCCCGGCATCCTGATCAACCTGGGGAAGTCCTTCTCCACTCGTTTTGAGCGCCTCAGGGAGCTGAGGGATCTCGAGGATGCCATTTCGACCCTCAGGGATGCCATTCACCTCACCCCCGATGGTCACCCTGACAACCCGAGTGGGCTGAACAGCCTGGGGAAGTCCTTCATCACTCGTTTCGAGCACTTCGGGGAGCTAAAGGATCTCGAGGATGCCATTTCGACACACAGGGATGCCGTTCGCCTCACCCCCGATGGTCACCCTGACAAGCCGAGTCGTCTGAACAGCCTGGGGATCTCCTTCATCGCTCGTTTCGAGCGCTTTGGGGAGGTGAGGGATCTCGAGGATGCCATTTCGACCCTCAGGGACGCCATTCACCTCACCCCTGATGGTCACCCTCACAAGCCGGGTTGTCTGAACAACCTGGGGAACTCCTTCAGAGTTCGTTTCGAGCGCTTCGGGGAGCTGAAGGATCTCGAGCATGCAATTTCGACACTCAGGGATGCTGTTCACCTTACCACTGATGGTCACCCCCACGGGCTGGGCCCTCTGAACAACCTGGGTCTCTCTTTCATCAGTCGTTTCGGGCGCCTCGGGGGGCTTGGGGATCTCGAGGATGCCATTTCGACCCTCAGGGATGCCGTTCACCTCACTCCTGATGGTCACTCTCTCAAGCCGACTTGTCTGAACGGCCTGGGGATCTCCTTCATCGCTCGTTTCGAGCGCTTTGGGGAGGTGAGGGATCTCGAGGATGCCATTTCGTCCCTCAGGGATGCCGTTCACCTCACTCCTGATGGTCACTCTCTCAGGCCAACTTGTCTGAACAACCTGGGGATCTCATTCATCACTCGTTTCGAGCGCTTCGGGGAGCCGAGGGACCTCGAGGATGCCATTTCGACACACAGGGATGCCATTCACCTCACCCCTGATGGTCACCCTCAGAAGCCGAGTTTTCTGATCAGCCTGGGGATCTCCTTCATCAGTCGTTTCGAGCACCTCGGGGAGCTAAAGGATCTCGAGGATGCCATTTCGACACTCAGGGATGCTGTTCACTTTACCCCTGATGGTCACCCTAACAAGCTGAATGGTCTGAATAATCTGGGGAACTCCTTCAAAGCTCGTTTCGAGCGCTTCGGGGAGCTGGGGGATCTCGAGGATGCCATTTCGACCCTCAGGGACGCCGTTCACCTCACCCCTGATGGTCATTCTCTCAAGCCGGCTTGTCTGAACAATCTGGGGAATTCCTTCATCACTCGTTTCGAGCGCCTCGGGGAGCTGAAGGATCTCGAGGATGCCATTTCGATCCTCAGTGATGCCGTTCGCCTCACCCCCGATGGTCACCTTGACAAGCCGAGTCGAGTGAACTCCCTGGGGAACTCCTTCATCACTCGTTTCAAGCGCCTCGGGGAGCTGAGGGATCTCAAGGATGCCATTTCGACACATAGGGACGCCGTTTGCCTCACTCCTGATGGTCACCCTGACAAGCAGAGTCGTCTGACCGCCCTGGGGAACTCCTTCATCACTCGTTTCGAGCGCCTCGGGGAGCTGAAGGATCTCGAGGATGCCATTTCGACACACAGGGATGCCGTTCGCCTTACCCCTGATGGTCACCCTGACAAGCCGGGTGGTCTGAACAACCTGGGGAACTCCTTCATCACTCGTTTCGAGCGCCTCGGGGAGGTGAGGGATCTCGAGGATGCGATTTTGTCACACACGGATGCCGTTCACCTCACCCCTGATGGCCACCCTCACAAGTCCAGCATCCTGATCAACCTGGGGAAGTCCTTCTTCACTCGTTTTGAGCGCCTCGGGGAGCTGAGTGATCTTGAGGATGCCGTTTCGACCCTCAGGAATGCTGTTCACCTCACCCCTGATGGTCACCCTGACAAGCTGAGTGGTCTGAACAGCCTGGGGATCTCCTTCATCACTCGTTTCAAGCACTTCGGGGAGCTAAAGGATCTCGAGGATGCCATTTCGACACACAGGGATGCCGTTCGCCTCACCTCCGATGGTCACCCTGACAAGCCGAGTCGTCTGAACAGCCTGGGGAACTCCTTCATCACTCGTTTCGAGCGCTTCGGGGAGGTGAGGGATCTTGAGGATGCCATTTCGACACACAGGGATGCTGTTCACCTCACCCCCAATGGTCACCCTGACAAGCCGAGTCGTCTGAACAACCTGGGGATCTCATTCATCACTCGTTTCGAGCGCTTCGGGGAGCTGAGGGATCTGGAGGATGCCATTTCGACCCTCAGGGATGCCGTTCACCTCACCCCCGATGGTCACCCTGACAAGCCAAGTCGTCTGAACAACCTGGGGAACCCCTTCAGAGCCCGTTTCAAGCGCTTCGGGGAGCTGAGGGATCTCGAGGATACCATTTCGACACTCAGGGATGCTATTGTCCTCACCCCTCATGGTCACCCTCACACACCCGGCATGCTGCACAATTTGGGGGACTCCTTCAAAGCTCGCTTCGAGTGCCTCGGGGAGCCGAGCGATCTCGAGCACGCAATTTCCATGTATTCTCATGCTGCGTCTGTTCCCATAGGCCCCTCTAGTGTTCGATTCCATGCGTCACGGAATTGGATATTATGTGCTCGACGCGTGCACCATCCTTCTCTCCTTCGTGCACATTCTACTGCCATTCATCTCCTTCCTCAGCTTGCATGGATTGGCCTTTCCCTCACACACCGTTATGCAGAACTCAAACGAGGTGCCGATGTTGTGCGCGAGGCTGCGGCTGCAGCTTTGGACTCAGGATTCCCAGAACTTGCTGTCGAGTGGCTCGAGCAAGGACGTTCTATTGTTTGGGGGGAGCTCCTTCAGCTTCGTGGATCTTATGAGCAATTGTCATCTGCTCACCCAGATCATGCTCGTAGACTTCGGGAACTGTCTGCCGCCTTAGATGATGCTGGTGCAACTCGCGAAAAAGGTCTGACCACCCTCTCGGAATCGACTGGTGGTGCAATGCATCGTGGGACACAAACGTTGCAGCAAGTCGCTGATACACACCGTACACTCGCCATCGAACGAGATAAACTACTTCAGGGAATTCGACGCCTTCCTGGCTTCAAGCGGTTCCTCCTCCCGAAAAATTTCACTGAGCTCCGCGCGTCAGCACACTCCGGACCAGTCGTGATCCTCAATGCTGCAGAACGTCGATGCGATGCATTGATCGTTCTTGCCGACGTGGATCATGTCATTCACGTCCCACTTCCTCATTTCACTTTCAAGCGAGTCGCTGATCATCAAATTCGGCTCAAGACTTTCCTTCGTCAGGCTCACCCGATACGCTCCGACGAAAGGTATGGGGAACCTGCACCATGGGACCACGGTAGCTGGGAAACCTTCTTGGCGCCATTGTGGAACGGCATCGTCAAACCAGTCCTAGATGCATTGGCTTTCTCAGTGCGTGATCTCATGTTGCCTCCATTCACAGCTGACTTGCTCATTGGGTTCTCTCAACAGTCCCCTGGTGACATGTCACGCATTTTTTGGTGTCCGACTGGCCCTTTCGTATTTCTGCCTATCCATGCAGCCGGTTTCTATGATCCCCAGTATTCATTACCTGGGCACAAAGTGTTCGACTTTGTCGTCTCCTCATACGTCCCTACTCTTAGCATTCTCGCGCGGTCACCTAGCCTACACGCGGTACTTGACGATGATCTCCACCTGCTTGCTGTTCGTCAGCCGTCCTCAGATGGCCTAGGCCAGTTGCCAGGTGTAGCCCCTGAGATAGCACAAATCAAGCAAGTGGTCAGGGATTCACCTTCAGCCCACACCACCATCCTAGAGTCATCTCTGGGAACGGTCGAAGAAGTGCTCGGTCTGATGAAAAAAGCAAATTGGGTCCATTTCGCATGCCACGGAATCCAAGACGGCGTGGAC
>JBBPJO010000443.1:0-12290 GCA_038088815.1 Boletus nobilissimus | reverse complement strand
CAACATCATTTTGTACCTCAGAGGTTTGAGTAGCTGTAGTTGGCAATTCCCCAGCTTCTTCTCTGCCTGGAGGACCTTCTTCCTCATCGTCAGTCCCTTGGTAGTCTGTTTGCTGGTACTCAGTTTCAGCATAGTAGACTGATTCGGTGTTGGACATGGTTTTGTGTGAAAGGTTTCTGAAGAACTCTAAGCAGGAGGACGTATTTTTACTCTAAGGGCCCTTGTTAGTAAATCCAAGTCAATGGACCACTACTCGCTACCTAGCCAATGACCCATTAAGAAGTTCGGATCTTGAACCGTGTTAGCCGAGCCATGCTGTAATGGTCTAGGCCTCGGCTAACCACTTCCAGATGGAATGTGCCATCTGATGCTTACGACATACTTACCACTTATAACTGTACTCTGGGACATCACATGCATGGTTACAGCAAAATAGAGCCCGTGCTACATGAGGATAACATTGCTTACTTTCCGCCCTACAACATACTAAAAAATATGACAAAGAGAAGGATCAATCCTGGCAAAGTAACCCATGTGACTTGTGTAACTAAACAGACAACTAGAGGTCCGAGGTCCAAACTGGTCAGAGCAAAACCTCAGAGCAGTCCAATCACTGAGGGTGAATCCGTCCATTCATCACCTACCAAGACTGCCGCTTCCTTGCAATCATCCCCAATCAAACCAAGTGGATCCATCTCTCAGTTATCTCAGCCCATCTCCAATCCAGTATATTCGGATTGGGACAATATCAACATAGCATTTGAGGATGAGGACATTAGGCCTCTATGCTTTTCCCTCAAAGGTTTTGAGCTCATCTTCATACACCAACAACCAAGTCTAATTTATGTGGTTAGACATCCAATGATTATGTACAAGAATGGTTACATGAGAAGGATACATTCCTTGAAATCATACTAGACATGGAAGCACCTCCCGTCCCAAGGCAGTGTGTCTTGTGTCACAGGGATGGTGTTTACAGATGTTCAGACTGCTTCAACCAACCCTTGTTTTGCACCCCTTGCATTCGGGAGCAACATAGGAGGAATCCATTTCATAGGGTCCAACAATGGACTGGATCCTTCTTCGAGGATTCTTCCTTGAACCTTGTGGGTACATCGGTGCTTCCCCATGATAGATTGTCTGATGACACAGAAAGGCCGGTATGGAGCTGCATCTCGGGCATGGAGGGAATTCTTGCCCGGTGCAAACGGATATACACGACCGAGCTGGCCCTCGGCCGATGGATGATCAGGAGTGGATCGATGAGGATCAAGAATGTATCCCTCCTCATCTTTGGCCCCCTTCGCACTCTGACTATCTCACTATTGTGGATGTCACTGGAGTTCATTTCATTACTGTCAATTATTGCCATTGCCCTGGATCTCTACCGGTCCATCAACAACTGCTTCAGGGGAGGCTGTTTCCAGTGACTCTGCAAAGGCCGAGCACAGCATTCACCTTTCATGTGCTGGATGATTTCATACCGGACAACCTCGAATGTGGTACCTCCGGATCAAACTACTTCAGCAAGCTGCGACGGATCACTTCAAATGTGTTCCCCCACTTAGTTCCAGTAAGTCGGAATCACTCACTGCATGCCCAGTCCCTAATTAGGGCAAAGGATCAGTACCGAGAATTGCTAAGGGTAGCGTGGAAGTGGCGACTGCCGTCTTGTTCAGGACTAATGTTCGGCTCGCTTCAAGTCATGCTCAGACAACTCGTGCCTGGGACAAGGTTCATGGCGTGGATGCCATATTGAACAGGCATGCAGCCATTTACCGAGCATGCTGACAGGCAATGTCACACCTCGGCGCCGACGATGCAATGCTCAGTAGATATCAGCCTTTGAGAGCGGAGGATCTAAAGGTCAGCGCTGCAGCTGCCATGCCGAATGCCCGAGGACATCGGAATGATAAATTAGCCTGGTTTTGGTCCATGGATATACCCAAAGACACCGAGGGAAGTGATTGGATGTCTGAATGTATGTCACATAAGTTCTGTCCGATGCTAGAGCCGCGGCCGAAATCACAGTCTAGTTTATTGGGTACATTGGCTACGGGCTAAGGCCACCAAGGACCGATGGAGGGAGGAGGTGGAGATCTTAAAGGCCGAATTTCAGTGGACTGTCAATTTTTTCAATAAATGTGCAGAAGACTGGACCCATCTGGCTGTGGATAGCCAGACTAAAGGGCAACATGGTGCAGCATCCTACGCTGCCAGACAAAGTTCTATGTATGGCCAGCTTCGGGATCAGTGTCAGATATCCTTGGAGAGCCACCACCCTGCGAGAGCCACAAGGAACATATCTAGTCCGTTCTAGAACCATGTATACTCTATGTAGCCGAGATGCCAAAGTTCTACACAACAGAATGGATTGCTTAAGTAATGTCAAACGCAGCCGATGTGTGAGAAAATGTTGTCATATAAGTAACACCACATCTCATTCAACACCATCATGCAAGCCTGAGCTTCTCAATCTATTAAACATAACCAACCGGCCATGCGCATGGCCCTGTACTACACTGGGGTCTGCTTGGAAGCCGCTGCCCGACACCTTCGAGATACCCCTCCTGACTCCTGGCCCGAGGGATGGTTCACAAACCTGCCCTTTGACATGGTATGATATAACTTATTTCTCCAATTTGCAGTGTGCTCATTTGTATGTCATTCGCAGGATTCGTACCTATATTTCGTGGGCATCCTAGCTGCCGACAAGGCAGTTCAGCCACGTCCCCCTCCCTGCTTGTCCAGCATACTGAGAAACATCAAGGACACGCGACTTCTTTATCTGGCTCTGCAAGAGATGCCAGACACCGACTGGAATGCCATGACAATAGCAAAGGAAATTGCCTCAGAGTGGGAGCCCATCTCGGACGCTCAGCCATTCGGGTTGCCAGACGCTTGGGGGCATACTCCAGTCCCCAATTATCGCACATCCAGATGCACCGAATTAGTTGTTACCAAAGCAACAACCTTCTTCCTAGTGAGTAGTGGAGTTGCTAATAGTAACCCCGAAGCTGATAAGACCAGGGATTATGGCCATCAAGCGGGCTATCGGCCATTCAAGGAGCAAGGAGGGCCAAATTGCTCGCCGAGCGGGAGGCATTGCTGGCCAAACTAAGCCAGACTAAGATGGAACTTAAGACTGCAAATAGAACAATGAGGGAGTCCTGGGTGATTTTCGAGACTTTGAGCAGGTTACAGATTTGATATAATACACTGGCATCTTAGTACATGGCTTGGCGCAACAGTATCTAGCAATCTGTAGGTACCTGTGAAACATGCATAAAGTTACATTGGACAATGTCCACATGTTCGTGTACACTCTGCTGCATATAAAATGCAATGGACCCCCTGTTTCCGGTAACATGACCGACTCCATGATGCAGCAATGGACCGGGCAATGCTACCACCGTCCCCGGATTGTACCGAAGCCGAATCCCAAGGGTGGAGAGGACCATGTCTAATTCCTCATGCTCACCAACAGTAACCAAAAGGTCCAGCCACTGGGGCCGACCGTTGCTATCCAAATGCATTACACTCGCTCGGTTCACCATTACAGATGCAACGCTGTAGATAGATGGCCAAATGGCCAATGCCGATTGCACGTCGGTCTCACCACGCTTGGTGGCCCACCTTCCAAGTTGCACGAGAGCCTCTCGACTGGTGGCATACATATCCAGATGCATTATTGCCATCGCCCCAGAAAGAATGGCCCACTGGTCCCTTGATTGCTCTACCCACTGCTTTACTCCATTTGCAGCGCGATGTTCCTTCAATAGGGCCGAGGCCTCGGGGTCCGAGCTTATTGTCTGCATATATATATTGGAGCTCATCAGGACAATGTACTGGATCAATCAGATAACGCACAGTATGGCCTTGCTGAAACCAAGCCGGAGAAACATTGACGGCGCCCTTCAAATCAGCATCCATTCAGAACAAATCGGGATGGGTGCGCCAGTTGTTGATCCCCGATGGGAGACTGGTAGGAATAGTCTTTCCTAAGGGTTCTTGCAACATTTTCATGTTCTGCCATATTGCCATCTATTTCACAATTAACATGCTAATTGTTCGAATGAATATGCTAGTTACCTGGTTCGGCTGACTGACAGCGCTCGGCAGGTACCAAACTAGCACATTATCCAACCGATCCAAGATCAACGCTGGCTCCTGAAGCTCTTGCCATGGGGTGGGATTGGCAGGGAGCATTAGCGCCTCGGTGTGTATTTGGATATAATTTCCTCGCTTGGTAGTTTTGGCGAGACGAATGATGTCAATGTCAGAGATTCGGACTGGATGAAGTTATTTCTATGATTCTCGGGGGTTGGGATGCAATTACCTTGGTTTTTATAGGCTGACACAAGTCTGCTCACCATCAGTTGGGCCTCACAGAGAGTTTCCAAATTGACTTGGGGGAGGTGCTTTGGATTCTGGGAGCACTGAGAGGGTGGAAGGAGCACTTGCTGGAAACGTTCAACCATGAACTCAGCAACAGAATCCGCGAAGGCCAATGCCCAGTGCGGTGGAATTATGGTGTCGCACCCGAGGACAGTCATCATGAAGAACGAGGATGCGAAAGAGATGGTTGATAAGGCACCCGGGTAATACCGATGTGTTTCAGAATGGCCACCTGGTCACAGCAAAAAGGGGCCGGGATGACATCATCAGCATGACAACCATTGATCAAAGAGACAGACCGGAATGCGCTGATAGTGCTAGCCGGTCCATATCATTGACATCCAACCACATGCTGCCTGTGACCGGCCTGACGAGACCTTGTAACGCAGGTACAATAACTTCCATCGACCGAAATACAAGCGTACAGAAGAGGGGGGAAATCGATCACACCAGCCGAAGCGGTACGGCACCAAATATATCCCACCGCATGTGGGCCAATTGGCCCGACTGCTACGGACTACTACGTTGCGAAGGACAGACCCTATCGCCACACTCAGACCAAATAATCGCCTAGACTAACATGGGCCCACATGGTACAATATGGCTAACCACTGCGCTAGGCAAGCCAGGTCTTATCGGTTGTGTGGACTGAGCTATGACATATGATCGGCTGAGTTTGCACCCTGGCAGGGTTAGGCCACATCAATACGATCAACACGACCACCACCTTCCGGATGCAAGGACTATCGGCAGTGGCGTCCGAACCATCAGTAAGGCTCTAGCAGTTTTCTCGACCAAACCATTGCCCTGGCTGTGATAGGCCGACGGTGTATAATCGGCCCGACCAGTAATCTGGATTGGTTCAATCGGTCCAGTGGCGAGTCAGCGTGACACAGAGCGTATCAGCCATGATCGCCCGGGCCAAGTGAGACCCTATCAGAACCATCGCTCTGACGATTGTGAGAAGAGTGAATGGACGCACCACGACCGCCCCTAGGTCTGGCCAGATCGATCCTGTGGACCAAAGGTCCCAAATGAAGACAGACTCACTTGATAGAGCGGATCTAACTACCACCTTAGCCACCTCGCACCCTAACGCTGCAATCGGCCCAATGACCAGCTTGTACAAATCAAGCTCACTCAATATGTTCGGCGGAAAGACCACCCCGTGCAGGTAGAACCCATACTAGACATTCGTCCCGACCCAGACCATGTCCCAGTCGGCTGGGATTGATATATTGGGCCGAGCCAACAGCCTGTGAACGTCAGGGCCACTGAATACATTCAGCCAAATCACCACCCTGTAGAAGTCGGCTCCGCTCGATACACTCAGCCCACTTGATATATTCGGCCGATTCACAATGCTGTGAAGGCCAAGCCCACACAATCAGCTCAGCCCAATCATCACCATGTAGAACGAAGTCAGGCTCACTTGATGCCATCGGCCGAATCACCACACTGTGAAGGTCGGGCCGACTCGATACATTCGGCTGAATCACCATACTGTAGAGGTCAGGCCCACTCGATATGCTCGGCCAAGCCAACACACTGTGAAGGTCGGTCCCACTCGATCAGCTCAGCCGAATCACCATACTGTGGAAGGCAGGCCCACTCAATACACTCGGCCCAACTACCACCCTTTGAAGGTCAGGCCCACTCGATATGCTCGGCCAAAACAACACGTTGTGAAGGTTGGGCCCACTCGATACATTCGGCCGAATCACCATACTGTGGAAGTCAGGCCCACTCGATGCATTCGGCCGAATCACCATACTGTGGAAGTCAGGCCCACTCGATGCATTCGGCCGAATCAACACACTTTGAAGGTCAGGCCCACTCGATAAACTCAGATGAATCACCACACTGTAGGAGTCAGGCCCACTTGATACACTCGGCGAAACCAACGCATTGAGAAGGTCGGGCCCACTCAATCAGCTCGGCCGAATCACCATACTGTGGAAGTCAGGCCCACTCGATGCATTCGGCCGAATCAACACACTTTGAAGGTCAGGCCCACTCGATAAACTCGGATGAATCACCACACTGTAGGAGTCAGGCCCACTCGATACGCTCGGCAAAACCAACACGTTGAGAAGGTCGGGCCCACTCAATCAGCTCGGCCGAATCACCATACTGTAGAAGTCAGGCCCACTCGATACGCTCGGCCAAACCAACACAGTGTGAAGGTCGGGCCCACTCGATCAGCTCGGCCGATTCACCATATTGTTGAAGTCAGGCCCACTCGATACATTCGGCCGAATCACCACACTGTGAAGGTCAGGCCCGCTCGATACATTCGGCCCAATCACCATACTGTGGAATTCAGGCCCACTCGATGCATTCGGCTGAATCGACACAATTTGAAGGTCGGGCCCACTCAACAAACTCGGATGAATCACCACTGTAGGAGTCAGGCCCACTCGATATGCTCGGCAAAACCAACACATTGAGAAGGTCGGGCCTAATCGATCCATTCGGCCGAATCACCATACTGTAGAAGTCAGGCCCACTCAATCCATTCAGCCAAATCAACACACTTTGAAGGTCGGGCCCACTCGATAAACTCGGATGAATCATCACACTGTAGGAGTCAGGCCCACTCAATCAGCTCGGCCGAATCACCATACTGTAGACGCCAGGCCCACTCGATACATTCGGCCGAATCACCATATTGTTGACGTCAGGCCCACTTGATGCATTCGGCCAAATCAACACACTTTGAAGGTTGGGCCCACTCGATAAACTCGGATGAATCATCATGTAGGAGTCAGGCCCACTCAATCAGCTCGGCCGAATCACCATACTGTAGACGTCAGGCCCACTCGATACATTCGGCCGAATCACCATACTGTAGAAGTCAGGCCCACTCGATACATTCGGCCAAACCAACACAGTGTGAAGGTCGGGCCCACTCGATCCGCTCGGCCGAATCACCATACTGTGAAGGTCAGGCCCACTCGATACATTTGGCCAAATCACCATACTGTAGAAGTCAGGCCCACTCGATACGCTCGGCCAAACCAACACACTGTGAAGGTCGGGCCCAATCGATACATTCGGTCGGATCACCATCCTGTAGAAGTCAGGCCCACTCGATATGCTTGGCCAAGCCAACACACTGTGAAGGTCGGGCCCGCTCGATCAGCTCGGCTGAATCACCATACTGTGGAAGGCAGGCCCACTCAATACACTCGGCCCAACTACTACCCTTTGAATGTCGGGCCCACTCGATCAGCTCGGCCGAATCACCACACTGTAGAACTCAGGCCCACTCAATACACTCGGCCAAGCCAACACGCTGTGAGCGTCGGGCCCGCTCTATACATTTGGCCGAATCACTACACTGTGAAGGTCAGGCCCACTCGATACATTTGGCCGAATCGCGACACTGTGAAGGTCAGGCCCACTCGATACATTTGGCCAAATCACCATACTGTAGAAGTCAGGCCCACTTGATACGCTCGGCCAAACCAACGCGCTGTGAAGGCGGGGCCAACTCGATCAGCTCGGCCGAATAACCACACTGTAAATCTCAGGCCCACTCGATACACTCGGCCAAACCAACACCCTGTGAAGGTCGGGCCCACTCGATACATTCGGCCCAATCACGACACCGTGAAGGTCAGGCCCACTCGATACACCCGGCCGAATCACCATACTGTGGAAGTCAGGCCCACTCAATGTACTCGGCCAAATCGACACACTTTGAAGGTCAGGCCCACTCAATAAACTCGGATGAATCACCACACCGTAGGAGTCAGGCCCACTCGAAAGCTAGGCCAAATCAAGACATTGCGAAGGTGGGGCCTACTCGATCAGCTCGGCCGAATCACCACATTGTAGAACTCAGGCCCACTCGATACACTCGGACAAACCAACACGCTGTGAGGGTCGGGCCCACTCGATACATTCGGCTGAATCACGACACTGTGAATGTCGGGCCCACTCGATAACCTCGGATGAATCACCATGCTGTAAAACTCAGGCCCACTCCATATACTTGGCCAAACCAACACACTGTGAGGGTCGGGCCCACTCGATACACTCAGCCAAACCAACACACTGCAAAGGCCGGGCCCACTCGATAAGCTCGGCCAAACCACCACACTAAGGTCAGGCCCGCTCGATAAGCTCGGCTGAACCCCCACATCCCAGAAGTCGGGCCCACTCGATATATTCGGCTCATATCCACTCCAGGCCCCATCGCATCTCTCGGCATTCTATGATATCCACACACATCGGGCCCGACCAGGGTCACCCCTTCAAATCGGACCAAATACAAGCAAGGCTAATCAATGTCATTGGTACAAAGTGACTACATGGGCTTGTTTGGGATATGGGCGTTTCCCAATTTCATCAGCCATCCTTCAGCGAAGGTCTTGCCACGGCCCTTACTAATCTTGTTAAGGAAGGTAAGGGATTTGGTCTTATCCATGAACACCTTATCGTTGATAGTGAAGTAGGTGTCCATAGTGAGGAGCCATCTGTTGGCATTCTCTGCCTCCCCGGAAAAGTCCTCGGGAAGGCCGGCCTTTATTTCAGATACCATGTCGTCATCTTCTAGAGCTGGGTCAATGTCAATGTCTTCCACCTCAGTCAGTTCTGGGTCGAAAGTTTCTGCACCGGTCGGTTCCGGGTCAGGATCGTGGAAAGTAAGGGGAGGATCCTCTAGGATGGGGGATTCAACGGAAGCCTGGGGGATGGCAGCTAATTCAGAGATGGAGGGGAGTGCATCGGAGTTCCACCCTTGAGACTGGTTGACTTCAGCTAAAGCCCTTTGACGTTCTTGATATGCTGCGATGTTCTCCGGGGAGGAGAATCTATCCGGAAGGACGAGATAGAATGGGTGGTTGCTGGGTAGGAGGTGAAGTCTGGGGAGTTGAGGGGAGAAGCGAGGTTGAGACACGGTGGGTGTTTCAGGAGGGGAGTCAGAGTCAGAGGGTGCCCTGAATCTGCCTAGGCGAGAGATGGCGGGTAGGGGGAATGTCCTCTACGTAAAAGTAGGGACAAGGGGAAAAGCTAGTTCTTTTGTAATGCACAGCATAGTAGTGACGTAGCGTGCTGCGATACAAAGAAGGGTTTGCGCGTGAAGAAGTGAGAGCGAGTGACGAGTAAGAGGATCTTCGAGGAGCGATGCCGAGCTTCGAGACGATGCGAAGCCTAAGCTGGTCTCACCTATCTAGGAATCTCGCTAGACTCGGTGGTCACTAGAAACTACACTGATATTGCGTAGAACTAGCTTAGGGAAAATTACAGGAGGGCGAGAGAGCGCCCTTATATACGGTAGGCCCCTTCTAAATAAGGAAAGGATGCACAGCATCCGCAGTAACGAAAGTATGACTTGATGCGCAGCATAAGAGTCATGACGAGATATAAATGGAAAAGCTATGCCGTAGGCGATGAAGTCTGAATAAGGCGACTACGGCGGGATGGGAAGGAAGTCTAAGTATGGTATAGGCGGGGCGCCGTGTGAGACATAAGGGAAAGGGGATCAGGAAACGTATCTGGTATAATGGAGGACGACTCCATTACGAATACAACTGCGTACGGTGAAGTGAATGAGACTAGAAGACGAGTGAATGGAAAAGCGTAATAGAAAAAGTGTACCCCCTCGTAGATCGTAACAGTATACCAGTCAGCTATGGTGGTGGGGGTGGTGTCCATGGAGTAGATTCGTCGCATCAGAGGTTCAGGGATCCCGACCAAGTAGAATCCGATCAGGACGTTGTTGTCGGTGATGCCAGAGAGTGTTACATTGCTCTTGAACTCGGCAGTGTACATTGCAAGGGAGGGGAGGTACTCTCCTTTCCTCTTGGGGTTCGGGGACATTCGCTTAGTAGCGAGCCAGGAGACCACATTGGCAACAGTGTCTTTCTGTTCGAAAGTCTGCTTAAAAGCGGTGCAGAAATCTGTGAAGGATCCGAAGGAGATGGTAGAGGCTTTGATAGCGGTCTGATGGAAGGTGTTTGCCCAGGTAAGGGCGGAGCCTTTGGTCATGTGGGAGAGGGTGTAGGCGATCTTCTTGGTGTCGGTGTCATAGACCGTTTCATTGACCGCGAGGTAGAATTGAACAGTGTTAAGCCATTGGTTGGCAGTTTCAGGGGAGCCATCATAGGGTTCAGGGGCTCCAAGATGGAGTTCCGTGGGTTTCGAAGTAGAAGACATTGGAGATGGTGGTCTGGTGGGAGGGGGTCCAAAGATTCGTCCGGTTAGGGCAATCAGAGTAGGAGAGGGTGGAGTGGGAAGATGTGGAAGGGAGAGGGATGCGGATAGTTGATGGGAGAGGGCTAGGGTATTGTCATCTTCCTGAGCGGATGGAAGAGTAACATCAAGGTCTAGGGAGTTGGTTTCTTCCTCTCCCTCGGTGGAGGAGGTGGAGGTCTCGGAGGGGGTGGGTTCTTCTGCAGGGAGTCCCCACAGTTGTCATAGGCTGGGGTAGGGGATTCGAGGGGGTTGGTTGGTTATGGTGCAGTACTACTGCGGTGGTAGCCGCAATACAAGAGTTTAGACCTTTTGTTACGACTAGCCTGGGTAGGGTCGGACATAGCCTTGGATGGTCACAAAGGGAGTCAAAGGTTCTGAGTGAGCGTACCCTCAATGGCAGTATGAGGTCCAATAGATCAAGGAATGCTAGTCTAATGCTAGTGTGACGAAGGTTCAAAGGTTCAAGAGTTCAAGGGTTCAAGGAGTCGATCAAGTGTCGACAGCGAGTCAAGGCTTTGGAAAGCACAGATACGAGATATACTGTACCATTTCACTTGATTCATCTGTCATGTGTCACACGGGCATTTGTCAAGACGAAATTTGTGCCTGGTCACACGTCACCAGACCTGACGTCGAATAGGTTTTCTGGGTGCGAGTGTCATCACAAGGGGGTCTGACGAAAGGAATTGATATCTTGTAAAAACCGTTGGACAATAAACTTTGTCCAGTCTGCTCACTGTCACATGTCATCAGACTGTCGAATACCTCGTCCAGCACACACATGTATTTGGGTAGGATAAGAAATTTCTGAATAACTACTTGTTCTAGAACAGGCTAATCAGTCATCATGACTTAACCAGAAGCTGTGGGAGTAGAGCGTGTTTGCCTTGCACTTCCATTTCCCACGACCCAGCTCGTTGGGACGTGTAGTCGAGTGATACAGACAGAGGTTGTGATGGAAGCTTCAAAGGATGACCAGTTGCACCACATAACATTGTAAATTTTTTGCACTGCATTAAAGAACCACATGGGATATGCTATGACTAAGGTATATGATGAAGGCTCTTGCCATCACACACCCAAGCAGCCGACGAAATGGAGAGTGACGAAATCATTCTGTCATCACATGTCACAGCTGCTAACATCGAATCAAAAGTCCAGTTGGCCATGTCACGCGTCACACGGGCTGTCAAATCAAGTGAAATGGTACAGTATTCCAAGGAGGTCTAAACTAGGAATACAAGAGTGATTCAACAAGGTTTATATAGACAGAGAAGAAGTTAAGGGCAAGCATAGAACATCATGGAAAACGAAGGAATCTGATGGAAGGAATCACTGATGAAGCAAGTGAGATAAGGTCATGTGGTTAGGGAATGAGTCAGTGATGAAAGAAAAGAAATATAGTCCTGGACGAGATTCGAACACGCAATAATAGTAGTACAAGGCTCAAGAAAGGTAAAGAAAAGAGTAAATCGTAACACAAGCATGTATCATGAGCTACATGTATCAAGTGGACTGTATATGATATTATTCACGTCAAAGCCAGAGTCCCTCCAAAGCGTTTCCGCGCGGCCACGTCGACTCTACCCTTCACTTCACGAAATGCTTTCCACCAAGCCTTGCCCACGACTTCATGCTGAGCGGCTTGGTCCACCTCGGACTGATCTTCCTCATGTGCCCCCCACCTA
>JBBPJO010000442.1:0-12291 GCA_038088815.1 Boletus nobilissimus | reverse complement strand
AGCTGTGTCAGTACCAATCACACTACCGAGCTCAAAGGAAAGACTGAAGCTCCAAGATCTGGGACATGGACCGCCAGCCAGGAACGCTTCCGCACGATCACTTCTTCCTACATGGAGGAGGTGTTCGTGGCATCGTCGTCGTTTACGGATGTCACGGACACGGCCAATGAATGTACAGCAATAGCGTCCGGTGAGTGTTGCTAAACTGTAGCACCTGTGATGCATTAGTGGGCTCAGCTTTTTTTACGTTTCTTTGACTCATCAGCTTTACAGCTTCATATGATTGAGGGGTGCGTGAACACCCCCACGAACAGCGAACCCAAGAGGATGGGTCCATCAACCCCGGGCCTCAGCTATTCACCAACCCTGACCGAATCGTCGTGGAACGGTGACTGTGACACACTAGCAGGCTCAGCTTTTTTATGTTTCTTTGACATCAGCTTTATACAATTGAGGGGTGTGTGAACACAGGGTGTTCACGCACCCCGCAAACAGTGAATGCAAGGGGATGGGTGAAGGAATGGAGGTGTAGTCTATCAACCCCAGGCCTCAGCTATTCACCAACCCTGACGAATTCTGTCACGGAATGGTGACGACGACAAAGGACATGACATGTATTGCTAATAGCAAACAGTAGTAGTAACTACAGACAACGAGATGAAACCGAGAGACGAAACTGAGACTGAATGACAAGCTAAGCATCCTGAGCATCCTGCTTGAGGTAACTAATATGTAGGTAGTCAGTACCATCATGTTTGACAATATGGTTGACAGCCTCAACAGCCTTGAAACCAGAATAAAGCTTGAAAAGTGCAGTGGTAGACCCATCAGTGTCAGTGAGAATGATGGTGCATGTGGAAAGCATCAGAAGGAAAGCTTGGACTTTGACAAGCAGCATGCTGACACCAGCACCTGAGATGACAAGCTTATAGACCTCTTGTACCATCTTGAAGAATGCTTGTACATTAAAAGTAGCCCCATCTGAGAAGATACCAGATGGTTGGGGCCAGTAAGGTACTGTAACTCCAGCAAATCTGGAGTCAGCCATGATGTCATATCCCTGATTTTCACCAAGTCCAACTCCAGTCAACTCCGAGTAATCCTTGCACCAGGTACACCAGACATCCATGGAGATCGTACTCTGGACTTCATACCTCTCTATACCTTCTTTTGTTATAGTCTACATTCTTTATTATAGTTTGTACTGCTCTTCTGGTACTTGTATTTCTCTGTCCTCCATCCCTATGTACATTGCCATTGCATAGATACTCTAGCTCTGGAGTTACCTTTGGACCTGTAGTATATAAACCCTCTGTACTTCTTTGTAGTTTCTCCATTATGAATATCAACAGTAATGAAGTGTGCAATACCTCGTTTTGTCTCTACTGCTGAGGACAGTAGGTGCCACAAGCAGAGCAAGTGACAAGGAAGGTAATGTGCCTAGTGGGAGATACTCACTAGGTCTGAGGATAGAGCTTGCTAGCTTTTAAAAGAGTCAAGTATGGAGTATGTTGCAGGGGATGCAAGATAGGATAAGAGACTAAGGAGAGCAACAGTGGGAGCTCTCCTTTATATACATGAAGGGACTATTTGTCCATGTATGTACTCTGCTATAGGGCAGGTAAGGTATGAGTCATATCATATGACGGAATGCCAAGAGAGCTTAGTAAGTACTATCTCTAGCCAATGGCAATAATTACTGTTATCTATGATGTCATGATGAGTAGAATGTGATAGTGTAATCGGACCTGTAGTCCGGACCATGATAGAATCAGATCTAGAATCAGAGTCTAAGAATAGAAGAGTAGAAAGCAAATACTCTGATTCCAATACTCCTCCTCACTAGAAACATAAGTAATCATGAATAAGAGGATAAAGTCAAACTCTTTCGTCCACGCTCAAAAGCTATCTTTCCAAGATTCTTGGTAAAGATATCTGCAAACTGTTGTTGGGAAGGAACATAGAATGGTTCGACTTCACCTAGCTCAACAGCCTCCCAAATGTAATGTTCAGGGATATGAACATGTTTAGTCTGTCCTTCTTGAGCTGGGTTTGAAGCAAGAAACATTGCTTCTTGGTTGTCAACACACAAGGGAATGGTAGACAGAGGAAAGGATAATTCCTCAAAGAGGTTGCGAATCCATTGGATTTACTTACAACACTCTGTCATGCCACAGTATTCTGCTTCAGTGGATGAAAGATGAACTCTCTTCTGTTGCTTTGATAGCCAAGACACAATTCCATTTGCAAGGAAGATGGAATAGCCAGTAGTAGATCGAGATGTTTCAATATCTCCAGCCCAATCAGTGTCAGAGTATGCAACAAAACCATTCAATGGTCTGTCTGCAGTATAGGTCAAGCACAACTTGGTAGTATGTGCAAGATAGCACACTATGTAGAGCACCTTCTGCAGGTGTTCCTCAGAGGGATTTGCAGAGTACTGTGACATTTTGATCACTGAATAAGCAAGATCTGGTCTTGTGCCAAGCATGATGTAAAGCAATGATCTGATGACTAATTGATAGTGACTTCGAAGAGTTGGGTTTGATTCTCCATCATTGGGTTTAGGTGTATATCCAGAAGGAAGAGAACTATTGACTGGTTTACAGTCAGTTTGACCAAAGTACTCAACTACCTTTTCAGCGTAGGAGCATTGATCAAGCCTCAGAGTACATTTCTTGTGGTCTCTGGTGATCCTCATTCCAAGGTATTCTTTGGCTTCGCCAAGATATCTGGATTCCCAATGATCCATGAATTGTTTCTTGTGTTTGAGAACAAGTGATCTATCATTACCCATAAAAAGAGCGTCATCAACATAAAAGACAAGAATAATCAATTTGTCACCGATGATTTTATAGTAAACCCCTGGATCTGTGTAACATTTCTTGAAACCTAGTTCAAGGAGGGATTTGTGTAGCTGTTTGTTCCATTGAAGGGCAGCTTGTTTCAAGCCATAAATGGCTTTCTGAAGTTGACAGACCTTTTTCTCCTGGCCTTTTTGAACGAAACCTTCAGGTTGAACCATATACAGCTCCTCATTGAGGTCTCCAAATAGGAAAGCTGTTTTAACATTAAGAGCTTCAAGCTCCCAGTCTTCCAATGCTGTGAGAGCAAGGAGTAGACAAACAGTTTCAAACCTGGTTACTGGTGAGAAGGTTTTTCTATAATCAATACTGAAGATCTGTGTGAAGCCTTTGGCAACAAAGTGAGCCTTTTTATGGCTGTTGCTTTTAACTGCATAAACCCATCTCCATTTGATGGGTTCATGACCTTTAGGTAGACCAACAAGAGTCCAAACCTTTCGGTTCATTAGGGACTTATATTCTTCATCCATTGCTTCTTTCCATAGCTTCTGTTCTGATGATGTGAACCTCAGAATGTCCTTGTACTGCTTGGGAACATTCTGGGAGATGGCAGCAAATAGATGAAATCACATCCATTGCGTGCTATACAGTTCACTGATCTCCTCTTCGTTGGTGGGTATAGTGGGAGCAGGTTGTTCTGCTGGTATCTCCTCCTAGCGAATGTTAGTTACACCTTGAATCTGTTATGGTTTATCGAGGGGGTATACTTTTTCCTATCATTTCTCGTTCGCTCGTCTCTCACCTCACTCACTATATGTTGTATTTGTAGTGGAGTCGTCCTCCACATGTACCAGATGTGTTCTCGATTTCCTTTTCTCTTTTGGCTCACATGGCACCCTGCCTATATCCTTATTTAGATGATTCTTCTGTTCCTGCCACAGCATTTTATTTGGACTTCATGCTGTGGTACACGTGTTACTGTGCATACTGCACGTGACACTTTATGACCTGAACTGACTTCATAGTGCTGTGCACTTGAGTCATATGTAGATGGAGACGGAAGCCCTTCGGGCTCCCACTCCTTTTTTCCTTTCTTGATACTACACACAGACCAGGGGCCTACCATATAAATACCCTCGTCACTCTCAGCTGTTTTTCTCTTTAAGCTAGTTCTACACAATACCAGTGTTATTTCTAGTGACCACCAAGTTCAGTGAGTTCTTAGTTCATACCTGAATAGGTAAGACTGCTTAGGCTTTGCATCATCTCGAAGCTTGGCACTTGGACTACAAACTTCACTCATATCCTTGCTCTTTCTTCATCCTTGTTTGAGCCTAGTATCTTAGTATTGCAGCACACTATGCTGTGCGTTACAGAATCTCTCTCTCAATGTCAAGAGGTGGTCTATCCCCATAAGTGTTATCAGGAATAATTCTTTGTCTAGCAATCCTGGTGAATCGCCTCTGTGGTACAGCAGATATGGGAGGTTAATTCCGAGTTCTAGAGAGTTGAACTCCTGGTTTCTTCCTGGATGATCTAGTGGATGGTGAAGATGATCTGGATCTTCGATGAGGTTGTGGTTGTCAGAGATCTGGTACATTAACTATGATGTGACAAGAAGGATGAGAAGGAGGTTCTGGGTTCTCCTTGTTCCTTTCATTGTCTGATAGGTTGTCTGCAGTTTCTTCAGGTATTAAGGCATGGTCATCAATAGTAAGCCTTTTGGAACAGGACCTAAAACTGCTTTTATTGAATGTGGCATGGGTAGAGATGAATAAGCAGTGTCTGGTTTGTGACCAGAATCTTCAACCCTTGGTGTTGGTTTCATAACCTATGAAGGTCATTTCCTCTGCTTTGGGGGATAATTTATCCTTCCTAATCTCAGGAGGAATAAAAACAAAAGTGTTGCAACCGAATACTTGAAAGTATGAAATGTCAGGGACTGTACCATCAAATAATTCAATGGGTGTTTTCCATCCATGATGATGAATTGGTTGTCTATTGTAGACATGCAGTGCAGTCTCCAAGGAATCCTGCCAGAAGATCCTAGGTAAGCAAGCATGATGGTGCATTGCCTCAGCTTTCTCCATAATGGTATGATTGAACCTCTCTGCACGACCATTCTGTTGGGGAGTGTGGGGAACTGAGGTTTGATGTGTGATACCTCTGGATGTGAAGAATGATTGAATGTCCTTGCCCATATATTCCCCACCTTGATCAGAATGGACAGAGGTGACATGAGAACCACAGTGGGCCTTGAGCCAGGCAAACACATGCTGAAGTGCAGTCAAAGTACCAGACTTTTCCCGAAGGAAAGCAAGGAGAGCAAAGCCAGAAGAATCATCAAGGAGAGTCAAGACATATTGAGAGCGAGAGCGAGACTCGACAGGGTAAGGTCCCATGAGATTGGTATGGACAAGAGCAAGAGGAGAAGATGCACACTTGATCGAAGGACCAAAGTGGTGATCTGCCATTTTGCCCTCAGAGCAACCTTTGCATGGAGGAAAGTCAGAAGGAATAACCAGGCTTGGACAGCCCGATGTATGAGCATGGAGCTGGCGAAGCACATTCTTGGAACAGTGTCCAAGACGAAAGTGCCACAAGGAGGAAGAGTCTTGTGAGGTAACTGAGGCAATCTTCCCAGGAGTAATCATGGAAGACTGAAACCAGTGAAGATTGTTGTCTGGAAATGAGGTAGATGCCCGAATGACCAGATGTCCTTGGTGGTTCCAAATACGAGTTTCTTTATGATTAATTTCACATCAATATCCCTGAGAAGTCAGGGTAGTGACAGACAGAAGTCTGTGTGATGCTCGAGGTGCATACCAAACCCATTCAAGAACCAAAATGTCCTGTCCATGCGGCCTGATGATAACCGTACCAGGACCAGACATGGAAACAATAGAACTATCTGCAATATTTGCCTGCTTGGTCTGCTGGGAAAGATGAGCAAAGTCATCTAAATCTGGAGTGACATGGTCAGTGCAACCACTGTCAATCATCCAATGTGAACAAGTTAGACTTAAAGTATTTCCAACAGTATAACAGCCAGAAGAGAAGATATCCTTTTCAGATTTAAATACATCACTAGGGCATAAAGGGGTGTCTCTCTGTGTCATCCCTTGGATTCCATGTGAGAGGCTAGTGAATGTAACCAGATTATAATCATTAAAATAAGAGGAAGTCTCCTCTTGAAGAGGATACTCTCTGATTGATTGACCAGGTAACAATTGTCCCATAGCTAAATCTCCAATGACGAAGGTCTGCTTGTTCTTCTTCTTCTGTCTGGTGACCCTACCACCTAGATCCAATCTCTTTTGAGAGTCAGAGTGAGAGTTGGCGGGTGCAAAAGGACTGGTGAGCAGGTGCTGCCATGTCCAGAGAGATATCCATTGTTTCATCTGCAGGTCCATTCCAACCATGTTCAACAATGTCCAAGTTGAACTGTTGTTCGATCTCCATGGCCTCCATCTCCTATACATAAGTGTGAGGTAGATGGGAAGTCTTCTTCGACCATTCCATAATATGGATCAGGATCATAGTTAGTGTAGGCATTTACCATTGATACCTGAGCAGGCGCTTTGCCCTTCCCCTTCTTATCAGCTTGTCGCTGATTGTACCATCCTGTCTTTCCTCTATTCAACTGTCTCTTCTGTTGAGGAGGTCAATCAGAAGATCCTTGGCCTGACGACTGCTGGTTAGGCTGTCATTGGTTCTTCCACTTATTCTGCTGTGGAGGGTCATGTTGAATCACATTTGTCCTATTCAAAGATGAGGATGAGAGACCAGGAGGTGGTGCTTGAACATGAGTTATGCGCAATTGAAGGGGGTGAAGTTTTGGGTGATGAATGTCTATCTCTTGAAGGATAGCCTGTGTAATATTCTGTGGAATGAAGTTGGCAGGAGGAATGGTATGGATAAGGGTGGAACAGAGTAAATCGAAATTGTCAGGGAGTTGTGCAAGGAACATGCTTCGAAGTTGGTCTGGTAAGGCGAGACCAGCCATGTAGATGCTTGTAAAGTGTTGTTGCATCTGGGTAATGTCTTCAGAAGCATGAGATGGCCTTATGCAAGACCTAAAAATCTTGTTTAAATAGTAAAACTGTCCTGCGATGCCACAAGAGGCATATCTATCTCTCAAGATGCGCCAGAATTGGTAGGTCATTGACCTATAATAGGTTGTCCTAACAGGAGGTGTACTAGTGTTATGAGTAAAGGTATCCCATTCTGTAGGAGCTGTGGTGGCAAGTTGGTCATTCACCGTGATGACCAGGAATCCTAGTAGTTTCACATCTGATCCTTTCCAGATGGCTTCATCAGCCATTCCCTTGGAGGTGGCATAGGTGCCATCAAAAAAACCAATAGCTCCAATTGATCCAACAATGGAGTGAACTCTGGCTTCCCAAACAGAATGGTTTTCTTGTCCTTCCAGGATAGGGATGTGGCTAAGGATGGATCCTTCAATCCTAAGGTCAGTTGCATTTGGAACAATGGTGGCTGCCATTTCTGTTGGAAATAATTAGTGTTCAGATACATAGTGAGAGAATACCTTCATTGAGAGTATCAATCCTCAATCATCATGTCCAAATACTGTGCTCAAGTTTGATAGTCTATTGTCCAAGTCCAGGAATCCTTTTACATACAGTGAGCAACAAAACTGTTGCAATGCTAACCCTCAACAATGTGAACATCTCCAAATTTCTCCAGATATGGCAGCAGCATGATGAGGTGGTCTGCCTTCATCCTGTTCTCCATAGAGTTTGTGGAGGCAATGCTCTCACAACTCAGGAAGGGTAGAACACTTCCTAATCTGCTTCTGAAGCCAGTATTTAGCTGGGTTCACAGATCTCCAGCTTTTTTGAAGATAGCTATCAAACTTGTGGTTCCAATAGCACTGGGATGGAGTAGGAGCCATTTGTCTGGAGATAGGTGAATACCAATCAATGGGGTCACTGATGTATAGGTTTGGGGAAAGAGAATCATATAGGACCTCATGAACATCATGTGAATGATAAATATCTCCAGGAGTAAAGTGAGAAAGAGGAGGAAAGAAATCTTGCCATAAAACTTCATGACCTTGAAAGTGGACTAATGCATGTGGTGTGGAATGATAAGTCTTGGAGGGAAAAGCCCATCTGGCACCAGCATAAGTAGAGGAGAGAGTTTCATCCTTATACATGAAAGAATATGCAAGGATTGAATCATCCTGGGTGGTGGTCTCAGCTGATGACACTTGGAAAGGTGTCACCACCCGGCAGGATTTCCTCAAGCTAACCCAAGGTCCACAATCAGTCTGACAAAGGAAGGGTATCATCCTCCCTTCATGGTGAATATACTGGCAGAGATTCTTCAGTGGCAGTGGAAGGGGATCTAGGAAAGCTCTGTTCTCCTTGGTTGACCGAAAGTGTCAAGCGATACTCAACGGACTTCAACCAGAGCACATTCTTGAATGTGCTGAAGGTCATTGGTGGTAAACTGAGATTCAAGTTCCAGAGTTGGGATTCTGAGAGGTTCACCATTTAGAGGATCCTCTGGTAAGGAGTAAGGTGGAAGAAGTGGAGAGGAAGAGAGCGGTGGAGATTCTGGAGCAAGGAATAAGGGGGTCTGGACTAGCAATGGTGGGGCCAGATAAGATTGTTGAAGTCGCTCATCCAGAGTAGGGAAAGGTAAAACCAGATTGATGTAAAGAGCGATGGTTTCTTCCAGATACTCTCTCTAGTTCTTTGTGCCACTGTAAACCATTACAGAATTCTCCTTCCTCAAGATGTTGGTGACAGTGAGGACAGGGAAGATGAAAGGGGGTAAGATCCTGGGTAAGGCAAAGAGAACAGTTGAGAAGTTCTGGACAAGGATGTGAAGGATGTGAAGCAGGTGCTTCAGGGACAAGGACTCAAGCGGAAGTATGGGATGTCTGCAAGGGGGGTGTCTCGGAAGGAACCAAAGGGGTTACTCCGGTTGCAGCAGGTGATGATGAGGAGAATGATGGTCTCTCCGATGTAGGCGGAGGTAAATCACAATGAACCTGTTGTACTGGTTGTGAAGGTCTGATAGACAGAGCCAGGTGCAACATAAAGAGTTTGTTGTTAGCATTGTGATTCATGACAAGAGAAAAAGAACCATCATCAACTCAAATGAAGATGTCTCCTAGTTCGTGAACAAGAAGGTATACAGCCTCCACAAAGTATGTGGGATTGCATGTAGCAATGAGCAAGAAGGCATGTCCAATAAGGATCATGACCTTTGAGAAACCCACAGCAAGTCTAGCCTCCATTCTGCAAGACAAGGGTGACAGGGATGCGCAAAGTATGTCAAGCCAAGTCAAGCAGGGCTCATAACCTAACGGAGTGCACGATACCTCATTTCATCTCTACTGCTGAGGACAGTAGGTGCCACAAGCAGAGCAAGTGACAAGGAAGGTAATGTGCCTAGTGGGAGATACTCACTAGGTCTGAGGATAGAGCTTGCTAGCTTTTAAAAGAGTCAAGTATGGAGTATGTTGCAGGGGATGCAAGATAGGATAAGAGACTAAGGAGAGCAATAGTGGGAGCTCTCCTTTATATACATGAAGGGACTATTTGTCCATGTATGTACTCTGCTATAGGACAGGTAAGGTATGAGTCATATCATATGACAGAATGCCAAGAGAGCTTAGCAAGTACTATCTCTAGCCAATGGCAATAATTACTGTTATCTATGATGTCATGATGAGTAGAATGTGATAGTGTAATCAGACCTGTAGTCCGGATCATGATAGAATCAGGTCTAGAATCAGAGTCTAAGAATAGAAGAGTAGAAAGCAAATACTCTAATTCCAACAAATGAAGTTTCCCCCCTTTTGAGTCTGGTCTCTTCTCTATCCTTTCCTTCTCACTCAACTCTATTTCCCTCTGAAATATGAGGACATGAGGATTGACAAGGGCACAACACATAAGTCTTGCACCAATGTCCTCACACCTCTGACCTCTATATCTCTGTCGACATCTCCGTCAAACCTCTGCACCTATGTCCCCCTTATGTCTTGGACATCTGACCTGGACTTGACCTGGACTTAACAGTTGAGGCCATGTCCTGCACCTGTAGAATGTGGGCCTCCCTTTTTTCAGCAAGGTATTTGCTTTTTTGAGGGCTGGACGATCTCTCCAGCATCATTGATCTTAGCTTAAGCCATCATCTGTCTTGGGGGAGATCATTCCCATCAGGGTCTAGTCTAATGTCTGCATTGGCCCAGTTGGTCTCTTTGTCAGAGATGTTATTGTCCTCCTCCCTCTCATAGTACCAAGACAAACAGTCAGCCACACGGTTCTTAGATCCTTTGGCATAAATGATCTCAGCATCAAATTGTGACATGTTGACTTGACAGCTTTCACTGTGTTTTGAGGTATCCAAGTGCCTCATGATCAGTCACAATCTTGAGTTTGAACCCAAGGAGTTTATCCTCCCATTTCAGCAGTGCCTTGATTATTACAAGGGTCTCTCACTCAAATGTTCTATAATTTTGTTGAGTGTCACTCAACTTTTTTGACATAAACCCAGCTGGGCAACATGTCCTTCAGTCGGGTCCTTGCCTGTATAGTGCACCTACTCCATAGAGAGAAGCATTACATACTAGCCAGATTGGTTCATTTTTTCTGGGGTTGATAGGTCTTAGGATTAGATACTTGCAAGCCAAGTCCTTTATTGTTCAAAAGCATCAATCATGGATCTCTCTCCACTTGAAGGGAGTTTGTTCCTTTGAATCCCTGTTAGTGGTATAGCATATGCCTGTAATGCACAGCATAGTCTTGATATAGTGTGCTGTGGTACTGGACAAAAAAGTGTAGTGCTTAAATGAATGAAGGCTGATGAGGGAAGACCTGAAGGACTAAGTGCCAAGCTTCAAGATGATGCGAAGCCTAAGTGGGTCTCTCCTATTCTAGGTACTGACTGAGGGCTCACTAGAACTCAGAGGTGGCTAGAAACAACACTAATATTGCATAGAACTAGCTTAAAGGAAAGTACATGTGGGGAGAGAAGCAACTATATATATGGTAGGCCCCAGGTCCATGCGCCAGAATGAATAAGGAAATAAAGGAGTGGGAGCCTGAAGGGATTCCATCTCTGTCTATGTATGACTCAATGCACAGCATATGGAGTCAAGACAAGTCATAAGTGTGCAGCACAAAATATAAGTGGGAAGGCAATGCCACAGCCTTATGAAGTCTGAATAAGGTGACTGTGGTGAAGTGGAAGGGAAGTCTATAAAAGGTATAGCGGGGCACTGTGTGAGACTAAAGAGAGAAGGGATCGAGAGAACACATCTAAGTAGGCAGAGGACAACTCTGCTACAAATACAACTATGTATGGTGAGAGACAAGTCTGCAAGACAAAAGAAGAGAGGCAAGTAGGATGAGTAAAGGAAAGAGAGTAATGAAAATAGAGTACCCCCTTTGTAGACCATAACAACACCAATACATTGGGCATGAACTGTGCTAGATATTTGACTAGTCCTACAAAGTGTTGTACTCCATTCAGAGATTTTGGAGTTCTCCAGCTCTGAATTTGAGACATTTTGTCTCTGTCAGTGTGAATGCCCTTTATGTCAATAATGTGCCCTACATCTGCAAACCTACATTTTTTCTGAGTTATCAAAATCAATGACCTTGCTGAGCTGTCTGACTTGACTGACAGCATGCTATCAGTGCTATTGTTCATAAGTAATTCATTGCTATTAGCATTCTCAGAGCTATCAGCATATCAGCTTGTCAATTCACCAGTGATACCAGTCCCATCAGTCCAGCCAGTCAATCAATTAATCATTTGGTCAGTCTTGTCAGTCATGTCATCCCATCAGTCAGTCAGTTAACCAGTCAACCAGCCATGTCAGTCTATCATTCAGTCAGGTTGTCAGTCAATCAGCCAAGTCAGCCCATCAGCCCATCAGCTGATCAGTTAGTCATCTCTGTCAGTCACATTAGTTGGTCAGTTGGTTAGTCAGTCAGATGTGTCAGGTTTGTCAATTTGTCAGCTAGTTAGTTAGTTAGTTAGTTAACCAGTCCACTCAATAAATTAGCTTACCAGCTCATCAGTAAATCAGTTTGTGCAGTCAGGTCAATCTATCATTGATTAGGCCATTCAGGCCTGTCAGTCTTGTCATTGATATCAATCATCCAGAAAAAATGTAGGTTTGCTAATGCAATGGGGCACTATGTTCACAAGCAAGGACAACAACCCTGTATGATGGATCAGTGAATGAAGAGGAATATTTATTGGCCTGGTGCCTACTTGTGAGCTGTAACTTGCAAGCAACCCATCTTAACTCCTTGAGTAAGTTAGAGTGACTGAGACCACAGCCAACTGGCTAGTCATAGCTTGGAGACTGGGGCTGTGGCACTAAGACTGCACATGTGATTCTTGGTCTGGTCTGTTGTTGGCCTGGCAAGCCAGCACTCAGCCACAGCTCATAGCCAGTTCCAAGCCAAAGCTGTGGCAACACTAATGCAACCCCACC
>JBBPJO010000441.1:0-12329 GCA_038088815.1 Boletus nobilissimus | reverse complement strand
AACTTGCTTGGATTGGCCTTTCCCTTACCCACCGTTACGCAGAACTCAAGCGAGGTGCCGACGTTGTGCGCGAGGCTGCAGCTGCAGCTTTGGACTCGGGATTCCCAGAACTTGCTGTGGAATGGCTCGAGCAAGGACATTCCATCGTTTGGGGGGAGCTCCTTCAGCTCCGCGGCTCTTATGAGCAATTGTCATCTGCTCATCCAGATCATGCCCGCAGACTACGGGAACTGTCTGCTGCATTAGATGATGCTGGTGCCATTCGCGAAAAATCTTTGTCCACCTTGGAATCGACTGATGATGCCATGCAACGTGCGACACAGACGTCAGAGCAAGAAGCTAATAGACACCGTACACTCGCGATCGAACGAGATAAACTGCTTCAGGAGATTCGACGCCTGCCTGGCTTCCAGCGCTTCCTTCTCCCCAAAGACTTTCCTCAGCTCCGTGCGTCAGCACACTCCGGACCGGTCGTTATGCTCAATGCTGCAGAATCCCGATGTGATGCATTGATCCTTCTTGCTGACGTGGATCATGTAATCCATGTCCCCCTTCCCAATTTCAACTTGCAGCGGTCTGTGGGTCTTCATAACATGTTGGGAAAATTGCTTGGTCATGCTCGTGCTACACCTTTTGACGATAGGAAGGGGACGGCGGCAACACGGCGCGCCGGCAGCTGGGAATCCCTCTTATCCACGTTGTGGAACGGCGTCATTGAACCGGTCCTGGATGGCTTGGCTTTCTCCGTACGTGTTATCATTTGACTTGAATTCACGACCATTACTGATCCATCCAATCAGACTGTTGGGGAGTTATCACGCATTTTCTGGTGTCCGACTGGCCCCTTCGTGTTCCTTCCTATACATGCAGCTGGTTTATATGGCACTCAGCATTCCTTGCCCGGGCACAAAGTATCTGATTTCGTGATGTCGTCATACGTCCCTACTCTCACCATCCTTGCACGATCACCCAATCCCAGTGTGTCATCGGGCGACGATCTGTGCCTCCTTGTTGTCCCTCAGCCGCCTTCTGACGGCCAAACCCACCTTCGGGGCGTAGCACTGGAATTGGAACACATTAGGACGGTAGTTGAAAATTCGCCTTCAGCGCGTACCACCCTCCTAGAATCTTCTGTCGGCACAGTCGAGGAAGTACTTGACCTGATGAAGGATGCAGACTGGGTCCATTTTGCATGCCACGGGATCCAAGATGCCACAAAGCCGACTGATAGCGGCCTTTGTCTAGCCGACGGACGGCGTTTGAAGGTATCAGACATGATCGGGCTGTCGCGTTCTCGCGGTGGGCTTGCCTTTTTGTCGGCCTGTCAGACGGCGATGGGCGACGAGGACCTTACTGACGAGGCGATCCATATCGCAGCAGGGATGTTGTTTGCGGGTTACGGTGGCGTGATTGGTACGATGTGGTCGATCAGCGACAGACTTGCACCTGTCGTGGCGAAGGAGGTATACGAGTACTTGTTTCGGAACGGCATGAGGCCAGATCATCGGAATGCTGCGCGAGCGCTGCACGAAGCTGTTGGGCATCTTCGAGAGAGTGGGGCCGCATCGTTTGCTACATGGCTTCCGTTCATCCATGTAGGTCTCTGAACACGAGTTTGGGTGGACAATGATATCCGGTTGTGTCATCAAGGGTAAGACGGCAGGCGGCATGGCAATCCCCGTGCCGAATCGTGTCGAGTAGGTCGTCCTACCTTAAGTGTTGGGAATTTTTCGGTTTGAGCCTAATTACACATAGCGACACGTATGTGCGTCGAGTATCGTAAGGCTTCCTAACAGGGAACCATAAGTGAGTGGGCGCTGCGTCCGAGTTGTTGTTGACGACGGCGGGAAGGCGTTGCCAAGCGGTCGATGCTGGAAGCGAACAGGTGTGGGAACCCGGACCTGCGATTGCGACCCCGTCTGAATCCTGGACCCGTGCACAGACAACATACTCCTGAATCCTGGTGATATTTAGTGCGATAGCATAGGAAAACTGAACGGACGGGAGAACAGGAGGGGAAGAGAGCCATCGTACTGATAAGAGGCGATTTGAAGCTCCGATTCAGGTGTGGGGTCTAAGCCGGGCCGGGCCCGGCACAATACTAACTCTCAGGTACTCGGCCCGTTCTAGGATCGTCAATCATGAGTCGATTATTGATCATGATCGCAGCAAAAAGGACGCTGGGGGAGAGAAACTCAGAAGGGTGTATACCTCGCATTATTTACAGTAACGAATCGTGTATCGCCGACCTCGAAATCGTCCGGTTGAGCTCGACGTCCCTCCTCGCAGTCCCGTCATAGTTGTGCTGTGTCGTCAGATCTTCATACGTGGTTCAACTGACAACAAGAGGGAAATAGGTGGGTCTGGGTGGGCGTTGCCTCAGCCTCACTATATCATACATTCTGTCCAACCAAAGATCACCGGCCAACTAAATGGCGGTACAATTCTAAATGCTATGGTCATAGTACGCTCATGTCTGCGCCTCGCTCACGAGTCACGGGAATATCATGTCAATGAAACTTAATTTGTACAAGTCGAAGGAAAACATCCTACGTCACCATCGTGAATGCGATGACGACCTCGTCTTTGTGAACCGTGGTAGTGGTCAACGGCGTGTTGTTATACACGATGTTCTGGAGGTTCGCCCCACTGAGACCGGGCTCCACAGGAACTAGACTAGCAAGCTGGGCCGTGGCATTTTTGAAGTTCACTTGGCTGAACTTGGAAAAAGGCATGACATCAGCGGGATAATTCGCCAACGCCGTCACAACGAAGCCTGCATTCCGCTGGCAGATTGCAGGTTCACCTACAAAGAAAAACTGCCCCCAGCTCTGACCGTTGGAACGATTTTTGAGTATGGTGGAACCGGATATGGGGGAAAACATATAGACGCTGGCTTCGATGGTGTCTCCGGTGGCGATATCAAACCTTAACTGTGGCGACCTGACAGAGTCGTCACCCCAGTGGGGCCCAACCTAGACACACACGAAAAAGGGGTGAATGAGGTTGGTGATTGGATGCCATGATTTAAGTGTCGCTTTACCTATGTAAGAGGGTACATTACCACCTGTCAATACATTGACACCGGCCGCGAGATCAATGCTACCAGTGACACCAGGGCACTGCACGCTGCTGCCGCCGATACGGACCACGATAGCGATACCATGGGGACTCGAAGCGGAGGGAACATCGGACATTCCGGTGACACCAATGTAACGTCTGGGACAAGGCAGGATGCGATCAAGCACTGCACGGCGCGGAAAAGACATGCCTCGTCGCCGTCACTGGCGGTCAGGACAGCACCAGCCACTTGGTCAATACAGTCTGCGAGCACTATAGGAGCGAACAAGAGGCTGGAGGCGAGAGCGAAATTGAAGCGCATACTGAAGGTGAAGACAGATGGCGAGTTGGCTTTGAAAGATCCGCGCAGCTTCACAGTTTTATATGTTTCGCAGGTCCCCCTCTGCCGTAGATCGACGGTTTGCCTCTTTAAACGGTCTGGTCACCACACTACACCGCCGGCTGTCAAATGAGTCTGAAATTGTGGCCTCGTGCGTCGCTCGCGATCAACTTGGACAATTCTTAACCTCCAGAATTTCCTTGCCCACCTTCATGCCTCATTCGTGCCTGCCTCGATGAAGCGAGGAGGAATACATACTGAAATGACCCGAATTCCACTGGCACTCGTTCCTTCCAAAATGGACTAATTGCGGGTGTCCGTTTTGGAAGGAACGAGTGGAACTCTGGTGGCAAGCAGTCTACGGCGTGTCCGAGCACAAAGGGAGCAGAACGGCGAGTTTCAAGCTGCAACTCCCGTGTTTGATCGAAGCGGCGACTGACATATCTAAACCAAACTGTAACCAAACGGAGTCAATCCCCAACTGTGCAATAGAGGCTAAGAAATGAGCCGACCGCGAGCGAAAGGCACACGATGCACGCAACGGGAGACTCGGAGTTGTAGCCGAGAGCCTGAGGCCCCTGGGACACTTATTACTATACCCGCAAAGGAATGCGACCTCTAAGATCACTATTACCCCCGAGAAGCGGTGCCTGAGTAGACACCTCAAGGCTGATTCTTTACCATGATGGGGCCTTGCGAAACTAATCCTCTTGCTTTCTTTGGTAGAAATATCATTCAAGACTACCATACACGTCTAAGGACAAAACTATCCCTTGACTCTAGTCGATCGCACTCGTTTGACGTTTCTGACAACCACGCGCGCGACCTGGGTGAAAAGGTCGGGATATTAGGCGCTGGTATCGGTGGTCTCTATGCAGCCCTGATACTTGACTCTCTCGATATCAAGTATGAACTCCTTGAGGCCACGGACCATATTGGTGGTCGCGTTTCTACTTATAAATTCCCCGGCGGGGGAAAATATGACTATTATGTATGCTATTCAATCCGTGCAGCGCAGACATGCTTCAAATTGCTCGACGCTGATATTTCTCCTCATAGGATACGGGGGCCATGCGCTTCCCGTTTCCAAAGAAGGATAGCCATGGACGATACAAGAATGGGGTCATGAAGAGATTGGCAGAATTGACCGAATACGGACCATTGAACGAGGGTCAAGATCGCCTCAAGGACAGCATTATACCATATCATTCCCACAGCCGGGATGGTTCCAGGCCAGCTTACTACTATTTCAACGGTGTCCGTGAACCGGTGACCACGGGCCCCAAAGGAGATTTTGGTGCACGAGACATGGACATAGATGCCGATTACATTCGTGCAGGTGCCGATGCGATCGTTAGCGATGTCGCTCAACCATTCGTCCGGATGATAGTGCAAGACATGGAGGCTGGAACGAAGAAGGGATGGGAGGTACTCCAGGCCAATGACTTACACACTCTTCGGTCATACATGGCATTCAAGTACCTGCCTAGTGCTCACCTCGAGCTTCCTCCACAACATCTTCCCAACAATGTTATCGACTGGTGCGGACTCCTTGGAGGTGGATGCGACGCTGCATTAATAGAGACTGTCTTCTCATTGCTGGCATTTACTAACATTGGTGACACCGGTTATGGGGACGTACAGTGGAAGTGTCTTGAGTAGGTCCATTGTTGCTGGTGTCAGTCCTCGTCTGATAGCCCATCCTCCTCCTCCAGCGGTGGTTCAGAGATGCTGGCGAAGAAGATCGAGGAGTATTTAAATAAGAAGGGGTGTTTAATCCGATTCAACAAGCAAGTCACAGCTATAAGTCAAAGCCATATGACCGTCGACATTCCGAGCAGCTTCCCGGGCCGCGAATCTCTTAATGCAGACGAACTGCTTGATGGTCGGGTCGATCTTGCTGTCGACAGGGACAAGGCTACTAGAGATGGCCCCAATGAACCTAGGACAAAAATCACCATCCCATCCGTCGCCGTTAAAGTAAATGGCGGCGAGACGTACAATTACTCTCACGTCATATCCACGTTACCTCTTTCTGTCCTCCGTACCACTGACTTAAGTGGTGTTGGCTTGAGTGTTATGCAAAGGAACGCTGTACGTGTGGAGTACGTTTCCACCACCAAGGTCGCGATACTCTTCAAAACGAACTGGTGGACGACAAAACTGGGAATCGTGGGTGGTCAAACACTCACAGATCTCCCTATCTGCACGATTGTCTACCCTTCTTATGGTGTCGACTCTAATATGCCATCCAAAGTGCTCATCGCCAGTTATTCCTGGAAAGCTGATGCGAACCACCTCGGTTCACTTGCGAGAGCGACAGACAGAGAGGTACTCTTGGATCTCGTACTTCGCAATCTCACGGAGGTACACGGTGGTCTCCATCCCGAGTTGACATACGAATACCTAAGGGAAGAATTCGTCGACATGCACGTGCGAGACTGGGATCGTGATGAATATGCCATGGGTAAAGATGACAGCAGTATCCGCGATGTACGCTGATTTTTTTCCTCCTAAGGGGCATTCGCTGCCTGGTCAATTCCAAACTGTGTATACGTCGCTCACTTACCCTGCGGCGAACAAACGGTTACACTTTGCAGGCGAGGCGGTGAGCACGCATCATGGGTTAGTGAGACCCAACAAGGACACTGGTGGCAGCCACATTGACTTCGTCGCGTAGATGGGTCGTTGGTGCACTGGACAGTTCCTGGAGAGCCGTATACGAATATCTCAAGGTCACGGGACAGGACGAGAAGATGAAAAGGTTCAAGACGCTGTGGGGTGAGAGCAGCGAGTGGGTCACCAAGTCTCCCCTCGTGGAAGCTGCTGGGGAGAATAACGGACACGACTTGCTGGATGAGCATCTCGGGTTGGTAGGTCGTGCTATCCGCGACAGGGTCATCCCGTTGTCCCAGTAGCCTGAGTGAGTAGATGGATTTATCTCGGTTGTATGTTTTCGTCAGTGATACATGTGTCGGTTGGACACTCGTTACACGTGTCACGCCCCGCGCAAGGCATCGGTCACGGTCACACGACCATCCTCTGTCACTGTCGGCCCTCTAACTCTTGCACGAGATCAGCACAAAGGACCATCGATCGGACGTCAGCGTTGAGGCGCAAGTCGAAGGCATGGTTATTAAGACGGCGTGGAGGTGTTGGGCGGACCGTCGTGCGTGTTTAACAGACGATTTTGGCTGTGCGCGGAATACTCAATCTGTTCTTGGGTTGCACTGGCATACAGCAGCGCCAAGTTCGCGACCAGGGGTACAACGCAAGCAGCGGGCGGGTTCTCGACTGCCCTTTTCCCAGAAGCTCTGATCAGCACGTTGACACTCCGCAGGTTTCCGAGATGTTGGACCATCTGGGGTGACACGGAAACACCATCAACACGTTCACACCAGACGCAATCGATATGTCGCTTTTCATCTCTGTTCCTCCCTTCAAGTATGTGTGACGTGACTCGCGAAAAGCAACCGTGCACAGGACTTAGTATGGAAAGGGTGATGAATCCACTTGCGAATCGAGATCGACAGGTACGTGGTTGATAATCAAGACCCTGACAGGATTCGTGTGTGAGCGCGATCATCATAGGCAATGACTCCCCCGGCTCTCGACCACATCGGCAAACCGGAGGACGTTGCTGGCCTGGTGTCCTACCTCATATCGAACCAGGCGCATTTGTGTCGCGGTCAGTTTCGTATGCGTACGATATATTGATGATGATACCATGATAACAGATCGGAGTGCAAGTGTTCCTACCAACTCGTTACGAATCAGACTTGCTGATCAACATTTATCGAACCAGTGATCTATACTTGGACGGAGGGCTGGTGTTTACATAGCCTCTTCTACTAACAAAGCATCGGGTATCCTCAAGCTACACTCGTATCACTGATAAATCCATCTAGTCGCCTCCAGGCTACCGGGACAACGGGATGACCCTGTCGCGGATAGCACGATCTACCAACCCGAGATGCTCATCCAGCAAGTCGTGTCCGTCGTTCTCTTTGGTAGCTTCCACGAGGGGAGACTTGGTTACCCACTCGCTGCTCTCACCCCATAGTGCCTTGAACTTTTTCATCTTCTCGTCCTGTCCCGTGACCTTGAGATATTCGTATACAGCTCTCCAGGAACTGTCCAGTGCACCAACAACCCAACTACGCGATGGGGTCAATACGACTATTTTCAGTGTCCTCGTTGGATCTCTCACTCACGCATGGTGCATGCTCACCGCCTCGCCTGCAAAGTGCAAGCGTTTGTTCGCCGCAGGGTAAGACAGCGACGTGTACAAACTTTGGAATTGACCAGGCGCAAAGGTAGTGAATGCTCCTGAGGAACATAAATTAGCGTATCATCGCAGATAGTGCTGTCAACTTTACCCATGGCATATTCATCACGTTCCCAGTCTTGCACGTGCATGTCGACGAAATCCTCCCTTAGGTATTCGTATGTCAACTCGGGATGTAGACCACTGTGTGCTTCCGCGAGATTACGAAGCACGAGGTCCAAAAGTACCTCTCGGGATCCCGCGAGCGAACCAAGGTGGCGAGCATCCGTTTGCGCGACGTAACTGGCAATGAGCACCTTTGATGGCGTATTGGAGTCGACACCGTAAGATGGGTAGACAATCGTGCCGATGGGGAGATCTGTGAGTGTCTGACCACCTACGATCCCCAGTTTCGTGGTCCACCAGTTTGTTTTGAAGAGTATCGCGACCTTGGTGGAGGCAGTATACCCCAGTGCGCGCACAGCATTCCTTTGCACGACATTCAAGCCGGCGCCACTCAAGTCGATGGTACGAAGAACAGAAACAGGTACCGTGGATATGACGTGAGAGTAATTGTACTTCTCTCCACCATTTACTTCAATAGCGACGGATGGGATGGTGATTCTTGTCCTAGGCTCACTAGGGTCATCTATAGTCTTGCCTTGATCGACAGCGAGGTCGACCCAGTCGTCAAGCAGATCGCCTGCGTTGGCAGGGGGATTATGACCCGGGGAGTTATTTGGAACGTCGACAGTCATGTATTCTTGACATATAGCTGTGACTCGCTTGTTGAATCGGATGAAACACCCCTTCTTGTTTAAATACTCCTCGATCTTCTTCGTCAGCGTCTCTGAACCACCACTAGACAAGTGGTTTATTAGATGGGGGTTTGGTACCGGTGACAATAGAACCTACTCGAAACACTTCCATTGTACGTCCCCATAGTCGGCACCACCGAGGTTGGCAAACACCGTCAATAAGATGACGCTCTCTACTAACGGAAAGTTACTAGTAAATCCAAGAAGGAGTTCGCACCAGTCGATAACATTGTTGGGAAGGTGTTGTGGAGGAAGTTCGAGATGAGCACTAGGCAGGTACTTGGTCGCCATGTAGGACCGGAAAGTGTACGATTCGTTGGTCTGGAGTACCTCCCATCCTTTTCTCGTTCCAGTTTCGACATCCTGCACGAGCATCCGGGAAAAAGGTTGAACAACATCCTTCACGATTGCGTCCGCGCCTGCGCGGATATAATCAGCGCCCACCCCCAGGTCTCGTGCACCGAAATCTCCTTTGGGTCCGTTGAACACTGGTTCACGGATACCATTGAGATAGTAGTAGGCTGGCTTGGAGTCATCCCGACCCTGCATATAATATGGTATAATGCTGTCCTTGAGGCGATCTCGGCCCTCGTTCAAGGGCCCGTACTCGGTCAACTCTGCTAATCTCTTCATCGCCCCGTTCTTATATCGTCCATGGTTATCCTTCTTTGGAAACGGGAAGCGCATGGCCCCCATATTCTATGAGGAGAAAGATCAGCGTCGAGCAAGCAGGCAATTCTGCGTTGGACGGATTGAAGAGCATACATAATAGTCATATTTTCCCCCGCCGGGGAATTTATAAGTGGCAACGCGACCACCAGTATGGTCCTTGGCCTCAAGGAGTTCATACTTGATGTCGAGAGAGTCAAGTATAAGGGCTGCATAGAGACCACCGATACCGGCGCCTAATATCCCGACCTTTTCATCGGGGTGAAAGCGCAGGCTATCGTCAGAAACGTCAAACGAATGCGATTGACCAGAGTCGAGGGATAGTTTCGCTTTTAGATGGGTATGGTAGTCTTGAATGATGTTTCTGGCGTAGAAAGCAAGGGGATCAGTTTCGCAGGTCATCGTGGTAAAGAATACAGGTCAAGATGGGGGTATATGGTAGGTTTATCGCTGAGAGCCTTGTGTTCGTTCGGTTAACACATCGGACACTGTGCAACTTGTCACACGCTACCGCGTTCAGGTACCAGCCAGATATCGTTCATCCCATGCCGTGATGGCTTACCATTTCCATCCTCTTGAGGATGAGAAGCACTATTACTTATTGTTCCGAGAAGTTCCTTGATTCAGAGATAAGTGAGATATGGCACCGGCAGTGGAAGGGTACACTCACCTCGGAGTATGATGATATGCATACAATGCCCGATACGATGGACAATGACTCAGTTGTTTCTGAACGGTTTACAAAGAAATCACCAATGCCAAGTGCCTATTAATAATGGCATCGGAAACACGGTCACCGCTGATCACCCCACGATTCGACAAGCAACATCCGATCAATCATCAGAGCGGAATTCCCACACGTGTGTGCAAGGTGGCACTACAGAGCGTAACGCCTTTCCCACGCCCTTCCTGTCCCCAATGTCGTCGTCGCGGTCAGCGGAAACGACCTACGAGGTTCAAAATGACCAACGCCTTGACGAACTGCATTCGAAAGTAAGAAATCTACGAGGCGTATGTGTTCTCATACGGCCAGTGAATTCCCGCTGATACATCCCACCAGATCACCACGGACATTTACGACGATGCAGAGCGCCAGAACCTGACGTTGGACGAAACTGTAAGTTCGAGAGGTTCAGCTTCTCCATATTCATGTGCCATCGTGCTTGAATAGGGCAATTCGTTTTCCAGCTTTTCTTCTCAACTTTCCCACTCATCACGCCGAGCTGCGCAAGCGTTCGGTCTCGCAGGTGCAGGCGGTGTCCGTCAAACGCGCATTATAATGTACGTTGTCGTTGGTTTCCTTTCCCTTTGGCTTCTGTGGAGGACTAAAGGATTTTGGAGGGGCTCGAACGGCGAGGTTTAATCTTGTGCGTGATTCTGGCTTTGGCTGCTGTCCGTTGTATCACTGACTTTCATGAAAAGACACTACTCCAATATAGCATACGCTATACATGTAATACCAACTATTTACTTGCATCTACTGGCCAGGACAGCGAGACGTCGCGGATTGAAATATAGGCGATAGTGCGTCAGAACGATTCGTTTCATCAGTGTTGAGTCCACTGGACGATGGGACATTACCCGCGCTATGTCACACGGGACAGGTTCACGTTACGAATGCGTCACCCGATCGTTGTTCTTACTTGGGAAGGGCCGACTGACGGTCGGCGCTAACCTTGCTTGCGAAATTTCGTGCAAACCGGATCAGATATTGGACGCAAGCTAACTACATGTCATGTATACATATTATAGCCAAGTGTGGGTGCAGGCATTTGGTTTACATCGAACTTTTGACTTCGTTCCACCAACTGAGCGTTGACTCGCTAAGAGCCCGTAACCTGTCGTCTTCCTCCAAGAGATGATGCATGTGGATGTTGAAACCATTTTGGATCGAAATCGCGTAAGATGCGGATTCCGCCTCGAGAGCGCGCTCTGGAGAGCGAGACGTAAAGATTGAACAAGCTAAGACCACCTGTTGGTGGTGTTGCGATGTCGACAATCACCGCCGGAAAAGTTTGACCTTGCGCCTTGTAGTCTGTGATAGCGTACGCCGGCGTGATGGGTAGCTGCGTTCGCCGCACGGAATTGCTCAATGAATTGGTACTAAAGTTGATGACGGCCTCGAGTTCCTCTAGGGCCCACGAGAGTTGTCGGCGACAACGACGGAATCAAAAAGAGTTGGAAATGACATCAACGTCCCAGGACGACCTTGTACACGCACAAGTAAACTGATCTGTAGGACTCCGAGCTGCAGACTTGTAATACTAGCACTGTAGTGTAGTCGGGGCCGTGCACGAGTGCCTATGTTATTTACCTCTATTTTTGGCTATTGACGTCTGTAGCAAAATCTGCATAGGGGTTGTCTGAGTGCCCCCGGAGAGACCTTGCAAGCAAGGTAATCCCTTTTAATTCCTCGATGCACCTCCCTGACAAAACCTGTGTAACGGTCTAGATCTATGAGGAATAAATATATTTCTCGGGTTCGGAATAGATGCCGCAGTTTTTATTTCCCCTTGGGTTTCTTCACCCGTTATATAACCGGACATGGCGTTTGACTGATCACCTTGTCCACTTTCCACCCATCCTCTCCGCTCATGTCGATTATCAAAGGAATCGCCCTCATTACTGGATCCGCCCAAGGTATTGGACGCGGTATCGCACTTCGTCTTGCCAGGGATGGCTTCGATATTGCCCTTAACGATGTTCCATCGAAGGGTGACCAGCTGCGTGCTGTCGCGGATGACATTGAGAAAATCGGTCGAAGGACGCACCTGGTTCCTGCAGATGTTACCATCGAACAAGAGGTCAAAGGGATGGTGGAGACCACCGCCCAAGGGCTGGGTGGGCTAGATGTCGTGTGTCCAATGTCATATTCCTCTGTCGAACCTGCACCCAACTCTTGTTCACAGATGGTAGCAAATGCTGGAGTCTGTATACTAGAAAATTTGCTCTCCGGTAATCCAAACTTGCCAGTTTTGTGTCCCTTGGAGTGACAGCATGATGTGTTGTAGCTGATTTGAATCACTGGGAGCGTGTTATGGCGGTCAATGCATCAGTAAAATCGTCGTGGCCTTATCCAGCCTTATTTGCACTTTTTCGGCACTTTTTCGGTTTGCGGAAAAGTGCTGCACAAGTGGCATAAGGCCACTCGTTTTCTTAAACTCGACTTGTACCT
>JBBPJO010000439.1:0-12355 GCA_038088815.1 Boletus nobilissimus | reverse complement strand
AGCATCTCCATGAACTTTCCCCATGATCGGCCCAACGGATCGTCCGACGGCCCTCCGCAGAGGGATTCCGGTCCCGTCTGTTGTGAACCGAGTCCGTGGGTGAACGCACACATCGTTTCATGGTACCGTCCCAAAAGGTCCGGATGCCTCGTGTCATACCCCAACGAACGCGACGAGTCCACCTTGACGGTCTGGTTTGTGAATTCAGAGTGTACCATTTGGCACCTTACCTCACTTACATCCCCACGTAACCCGGTAGCGGTTCGCTTTTGCTTGACAAGGTGAGCTGTGGACTCCACTGGATGTAGAGACGACGGAGCCGAGTATGGTGCCATGGCTCGTCGAGTAATGGAGGGAAGGAGGTCAAGGAGACCAGATGGACCCACAGAGACACTAACCTCCTTTGGCGAACCGTTGCCATGATACCAACAGCTGGCGGACTCGGAGGCACTGTTGCTGTGACTGTAGTGCAAGCCGCAACGGGCCTGACATCCCACGGGTCACGAGTTGGTGAGGCTCACTAACACAGTGACTCCAAGAATAGGATCTCCATGAAGATATGATTCACGTGCTCAATTTGGATAATGCATATCGAACTTCAAGACGAAAGGTTACACACGTTGAGATCTCGCACTGCTACGAGGATAAAATGGATGCGGTAGACTTCTGCCTGCATACATATATGCAATCCAGCGCATAGCAAGCAATACCCTATTGTAACCCTGGTTTGCGTGCGCGACTCTCACGCTGCGATGCCCTTCAGTTCATCATCGGCACCATTGATGGTGACGTAGGGCAAGACGACTTTGGATAGTCTGGCGACGCAGCGGCGTACTAGAAGCCCAAGACGAACGACCGTGGTTCTTGCCGACCGCAGGTGCACACAGGGCAAGAACGAACGAAATGCTGGTCTTCGAGTCGCCTTCTTCGCTACACCATGTGACCCATGTTCCCCTGCACTGCGAAAAAATGCAAATCATGTACCGGTCGGATACGCGACAGATCTCGTTATCCGTGCGAGGGTTCTACGCACGTCGTCTCCGTTTTGTCGCGGTGCTGGGGTCGATAGACGCAATTGGGGTACATCTGCTCGTGCTCCTTCTTCTTTTCCTTTGCTAGCTCCTCCCAATACAGACGCTCCTCGGGAGAGAGCGCCTTCCATTATTGGCTGATCGTTTTGGACGACTTGCGCCGTTTATGCGACGACGATGGCGGCATTGTCGAGAAGACAGACACGTATGATGTATCTGGGGGTGAGATGGGAGTAACGAGCGTGGACTTTGAGAGGTGCGTGAGCTTCCAGAAATCTGGCTCAAACGGAGAGGACGTTGGAGACGAGTGAGGACTGATTTCGGTTTGGTTGAAAGGTAAAGGGGTGGCACGCGGCGTCGGCGAAACCATTGTCAGGAATGGCTGTTGGGTGGTGTCCGTAAGCTCGATTGGTGGAGTAGCGTGTCGAAATCTTCGGCTGCCATCGTCGCATCGTACGTTTCCCCCCGTGATCCGTCCAACGACCCCGGCCCTCCGTAGAGGGACCTCGGGACCTCCACTTTCTGTGAACTAAACAGGCCGGCGATTAAATCGTCCCACCCTGGACGACGCCTTGCTTCGTACCCCAAGGAACGTGAGGCCCTATTAATCGCCTGCTGCTGGTTGAATGCGCCATCCGGCAACCCCGACGTGCCTCGGGAAACGTTTTGACCTGCGGACTCGACTGAGTGTAAAGATGATATAGTCGGGTAGGATGCGATTGCACCCTGAGCCACGGGTAGGTGTCCAAATAGAGCCACAGAAGCGGGACCAACTGCAGGGTGGGTGACGCGGGTACTTGAGCCCCCCGTGGTGGACGAAGATGGCTCCCTCGCGAGACCATCCCGATTCGACCGTGGCAAGAGTGAGTCAGAGAGAGGGTAGAACGTGGGGGATACTCTCAAAAACTGTTCCATGGTATGCACAATCATTCCCGCAGCAGGTCGTTCCTCGATCGCTGACCAACACTGTTGAATAAAACCCCAGTGCGTGTCATCCAACATGCAAGACGCTGGTCGGCCGGGCTTGTGGCCCCTTGCCAACTGTAACACGACAGCCATGTCCTCTCGGATTTCAGACCAAGGCGGTTTGCCGGACAGCACCTACGAGAATATCAATATCAGCACCAACAACCTGACGGCAGCGTCCATCGCAACTTTCCTGGAGGGCGATACAACCAAACGAGTATATATCACTCTTGGTCGTCCGATGAAACGTCTCATTGGGTTCCATTTGCTCAGGCGGACTCCAGCGTAAGGCTCCCGGATGCGAGGTGGATCGTTGGAGATATGACAACGCTTCGGGCATGCTCCCCAGCAACGATGCGTATCCAAAATCGGCCAAGCGCGCCGTATAATCTGCATCGAGAAGTACATTGTTCTGCCATTTTGTTAGCGAGGGAAGATACCAAGAATCTTGACTCTAACGCACGCAGTTCAAGTCACCATGGACGATTGGAAATGAATGTACTGTGACCCGTTATTCCCTGGAACTCTTGGCAATGATAAAAGCGACATACGGTAGCAGAGTCCATTAGCAATATCTAGCAGCTGTCGTGTGAAGTGAGATGACAAGAAAATAGGCGACACTGAGAGGACGCACAAACTTCAAGCGGTGTTGGACGGTCAGAGTGTCAGCGTGCTTCTCCAAGAAATGATGGAGCGATCCATTGTGCATCCACAACGATACCAACGACATTGCGCCACGCATTCCAAAACCATATGCAATGCCCATGAATGGGACGATATTGGCGTGGTCGAGTCTCCTCCAAATACCAAGCTCTCGACGAATCATCTAATGCCCCAGAATTAGATGGGATTTGATTGATGGTAGACCAAGTACCTTGGTCGATCTGTTGTTTGCATCCCCGTCTATTGAAAACGTAAATCGAAATGCCTTTACTGCAACCTTGCAAAGGAGTGGTCAACGCGTACAGCATCATGAGACAGGGGACACTAACCTCCTTTGGCGAACCGTTGCCATGATACCAACGTCTATATACATCACCAAAACCTCCTCCAGCAATGTACTGATCACCACCTCTGGCGATATTTGGTGTGAGATCGGGTGGAGGAGGAAAAATTGCACTGAAAAAAAAGTCAAATTAAACCAAAGTTATGTACCAAACAACGACCAGACGGTCAGACGATCGCAGTTTAGGCCGAAGTCACATACCCAAGAGTGGACATTTCACACCGTAGTTCCACTGCCAGTGGGGGGGGGCAGGACGAACGAGGCCGGAGGACAAGCTGGCGGAAGTAAGACTCCAGGCCGCAACCCTGATATATCCCACGGGCCACGAGCGAGCCTCGAGGTAACGTTGACGGTGACACAGTAACTACAATTTCCCCCAGCTGGTCGGTCTACTATGTAGATGAAAAGCTTTGTAGGTCCGCCCGTCGACGCCACTGCACGGATACCAACCGGAGTCTGTGGCTGCACCCGCGCCGAGGGTAGTGGTCGCTGTCGTCGCCTTCTTGACGCATTTGGGGCTCTATGGGGTGGTGAACGGCAGTTTCCAATGGGCAATCGAAGCAGTTGTTATCGCTGGCGCCAGACCTTCGAAGAGCACGGTATGGCCCAACAGCCACGTTCACCGCTCAAAGCTTCGAGACGAAATGTTAACCCACGTTTAGATCTCGCACTGCTACGAGGATGAAATGGATGTGGTATCATGACTCTGCCTGCATACATATGCGATCCAGGGCATAGCCTATTGCAACCCTGGTTCGCGTCTCACTTTGCAATGCTCTCCAGTTCATCATCGGCATCATGGATGCTGGTCTCCAAGTCGCCTTCTTCGCCTGCGACCCTTGCTCCTCTGCACTGCAGGAGAATGCAGGTCATGTGCCGGACGGATACGCGACAGATCTCGTTATCCATGCGAGGGTTCTACGCACGTCGTCTCCGCTTTGTTCCAGCGCCGTGGTCGATAGACGTAATTGGGGTACATCTGCTCGTGCTCCTTCATCTTTTTCCTTGCTAGCTCCTCCCAATACAGACGCTCCTCGGGAGAGAGCGCCTTCCATTGTTGGCTGATCGTTTTGGACAGATCGGCCTGGCGCTGCTTCTTGGTTGGCCCATCAGCTGCGTTCATGGCAACTTGATGGTCTTCGCAGCATTTTCTGCGGAATAGGATGAACGCATTCTCGAAACGCTTGATATAACCTGGACCCAGAGACGATGCAGCCGGGTACGGTGCGACCGCTCCCTGAGCTACAGATAGAGGGGGTCCAGATAGACCCACAGAAGCGGGACCAACTGCAGGGTGGGTGATTGAGCCTTCCGTGGTGGGGGGTGGCTCCCTCGCGAGATCATCCCGACTCGACCGTGACAAGAGTGAGTCAGAGAGAGGGTTGAGCGTGGGGCACACCTCCAAAAACTGCTCCACGACACGCACTATCACTCCCGCGGCGGGTCGCTCCTCGATCGCTGACCAACACCGTTGAATACAACGCCAATGCACGTCATTCAACGTTCCAGACGCTGGACGGCCGGGCTTTCGGCCCCTTGCCAACTGTAACACGACAGCCATGTCCTCTCGGATTTCAGACCAAGGCGGTTTGCCGGACAGCACCTGCGAGGATATCAATATCAGTACGGACGACCTGACTATTAGCGTCCATCGCAACTTTCCTGGAGGGCGATACAACCATACGAGTATATATCACTCTTGGTCGTCCGATAAAACGTCTCATTGGGTTCCATTTGCTCAGGCGGACTCCAGCGTAAGGCTCCTGGACGCGCGGTGGATCGTTGGAGATATGTCAATCCTTCGGGAATGCTCCCCACCAATGATGCGTATCCAAAATCGGCCAAGCGCGCTGTGTAATCTGCATCGAGAAGTACATTGTTCTGCCATTCTGTCAGGGAGCGAAGATATCAAGAATCTTGACTCTAACATACGCAGTTCAAGTCACCATGGACGATTGGAAATGAATGTACTATGGCGCGTTATTCCCTCGAACCCTTGGCAATTATAAAAGCGACATACGGTAGGAGACCCCATTGGCAATATCCAGCAGCTACCGTGTGAGGTGAGGTGAGGAGGAAATAGGTAACACTGAGGGGACGCACAAACTTCAAGCGGTGTTGGACGGTCAGAATGTCATCATGCTTCTCCAAGAAATGATGGAGCGATCCATTGTGCATCCACAACGACACCAACGACATTGCGCCACGCATTCCAAAACCATATGCAATACCCATGAATGGGACGATATTGGCGTGGTTGAGTCTCCTCCAAATGCCAAGCTCTCGACGAACCATCTAATACCCCAGTTTGAAATGAGATTCATTGGTGGTATATAGATTAAGTACCTTGGTCGATCTGTTGTTTGCATCCCCGTCTATCGAAAACGTAAATCGAAACGCCTTTACTGCAACCTTGCATAGGAGTGGTCAGCACATACAGCACGAGTCGTACACAAGACAAACGATTTTCACCTCTTTTTTGGGCGAACCGTCATCATACCAGCATCTATACACGTCACCAAAACCCCCTCCAGCAACATACTGAGGATCAGCTTTAACGATATAGCGTGTGAGATCTGGTGGTGGGGGGACGTCGGCGCTAACAAAAGTTCGTGTAATAGATCATTTGAACCAAAGTTGTCCGAATCAAACAACGAGTCAGACAATCGTACGATACTTGCCAAAATCACGTACCAGAGGTGAGACATTTCGTGGTTCCACTACCAATGGGGAGGTGCAGGACGAATGGTGCGGCGAGACAAGCTGGCAGATAGAAAGGGAAATGGAAGCGATCGAACACTGGGTAATGTTATTCTGGACCGAATGACCATACAGTTATGCGCCTAAGAGGAATACACGAGGGAGACCAGTCTGGAGGATAATGAGTTATGAGTACCGTGATGGAGGTAGCGCGAAGAGGGCTGGTCACCAGACTACTCATTCCCACACTAATGAAATTCTGTAGACTCAGCCACAATTCAATGGTAAACAAGGTAATCTAGAGGGAAAAACGTTATGGGTTCACCCGTGCGTCCACGGATGACACCAATCGGAACCAAGTCTGCAGACTGCAGCCCGACCATAACGTTCACAATCATGATGGCCCACGGTGTGAGGACATTGACAGAACTTGAAGACGGTTCGAGGGAAGATGCGGTAGTGTCTGTGTCTCAGCGAGGCGAAAGCAGAAACGGGGTCGAAAGGAGGAATGGGAGCGTACCTGGGTAGATGTCAGCGCAGGGGTCCCTGGCATTGATAATTGTGTCCGTGGATACTAGATACCTCTCCAAACTTAAGCGGTATGATGACACCCTCTGCATCCCAGTCAATTCAAGATATGGGTGAGGGTCATCCCCAATTGCAATCCGTCATGACGTTCCACGTTCAAACCTGCGAACTCTCTGACCGAGGTCCGGCTGACAGTGCAAAACTAATCACCAGCCTTACCGAGTGCATCGAGGCGTGGATGCCAAGGTTGTTCGGCACGTCACCACGCCTCTCGAGACGAGTCACAAGGACATGTAGATTGAGATCGTGAGCTCACGCATGCGTGCCGTCCTCTGCCCTCGCCCCTCGAGACGCCGAACCAGGCAGTTCGCGCAGTCCGAAATTGCAGTGGGACACATTGGCGAGGACATATGCCTCGTGCCCATCAACCAGTCCACCAATATGCTGTGGGCTTCGTGCCGTCTTGATCCATTGCTCGCAGGCAAGGCAAAAAAAGGGAGCGCACAGTGTCTCGCTTCACAAACACGGTCAAGTCACGAGCAAGTACGCATCATTCTCCAACACCTAGCCAGCCCTCGGCTTTGTTTACAACACTCATCAGTCCGCTCGCACGATAACAAGAGTCATGCACGCACTTTGACTTCCTCGCCCGTCTTTCGAATCAAAATCGCAGGTCGCTCCGCCGTCTTGGCCCCTTCCTCGCCATCATCCCACGTATAACTCACCCCGACGGACGGAAGCGCGCATGTCAATTCGACATCATCGTCTCCCATCAATCACCTATTGGCATGGCCCCCTATTTCGCCTAAATCTCTTCAGACCGTTGCCTGTTCGGCGAACATTTACAATACAACTGTCGAGCCTCTGGAATGACATCGGATAAGCGAGTCATAGTAGCCTGACAGATGCCTGAGCGTATGAGAGAACGGTCATCCACGCACGTGCTGCCCTGCATCCGTGTGGTCGCGGATGTCATTTCCGGCCCTGTCAAAGCTGATCCCCGTGCACCGACTCCGCCCTGTTTCGACAAGCGTTGATCTGAAAGAATTCGATTCCCGCATGTTCACGATGTGCTGCGCTGCTTCGATCTACGTGAAATGATCCGCTCTTCCTTTGTAAGCGCTGTGTACGACACCTGTGTACGACAATCTGAACGCAACAGTCAAGGAGGGCAAGGCCTTTGGGTTTGGTGCATTGCAATGTTCTCGTCAAGAGAAGAGGACGAGCGGAGGGGACATTCCGACGAGGATGCACAGTTCCCCCGAAAACAAACGGCAGGGCAACCACAACCCCGACGCCAACGAAGCAAGCAGAGCAGTGAATCCTGCAAACAGCCCAAAGGAAAGGAGAGTCCACGAGCACCAGCTACACACCCAAGTGGGGCTTGTGGAAAACCGATGATTGACGGACAATGTGAATGTAACATATGTTAGATTCTCCATACACATAAGTGCGACATGCCTGAAACCATTCTTACACTGTTTGCGGTACGCTGAGGAGTGAGCGTCTGCCTGGTATGCCCCCTTGAGCACAAGCCAGACACCTGAAAATGCTCCAGCGGAGACCAGACCGATAAATGAGAAATAATCCTCACACTGTTTGCACTGGCAGGAGGTCGAGAAGGGAGGGTTTGTGTGATATACTGCCTTGGATGTCAGCCAGACACTCGCAAATGCCCCAGCGGACATTGAAGCTACAGTCAAGGAACTACATACATAGTTGGGAAGAGGGCAAGGCAATGACGAAGGGATAAAACAAAAGAGCGAAACAAAACGACGATAGCTAAGAGCATAAAGCAATAGAATTCATAACACCTCCACGACACCAGTTTGAACATCGAAGGTGTGCGGGCGTTTCATTCCGGGAATGACGATCGCGTGCTCGGTAGCAACTCGCTTGAACTCTCCATTGGGTTGTTGCTCGAGCAGCAGCGTATGGAATGGCTGCTGCAGACGAACAACCAACCGCAACGCTCGGGTATACTCGTCCACCACCCCACTAGGTACAGCATGCAATGGTGAAGCGGGTGCGGGACCAGACTGGGTTTCAGGGTCAGACTTATCCTCGTCATCATCCGCTGTCATTCCCCACGTGAAACCATCATATGGATCACGCAACTCGTGAATCCATGGGTGCACGAAAATCAGCTTGCGTGGCTGCGCTACTGGGAACCTGTCCGACGTTCGGAATTCCACGTCCCCAATCCCTGATACCTTGGCACGGTAGTGGTTCTCTAGACCACTCGCAAAACTTTGGATACCAAGCCTTCGAACTGTGAAGATGATGCAAGGCAGATGAAGTCGGCGGCTGCCAAACCGGGGAGGGGGTAAACGAGTGACTCGGTCGTGGATAAATACAGCGGCCGTCTGCGAGAATGTATTTCTTAACCCGGCAGCGCGCTCGTCTATGTCAGTGTCCGTGATGGGCGATAAAGAACCAGGCGGCTGGCTGTACACCTCGAGGGAGACGGGGAGGCAGCTATTGTATGATGATGACGTGCCATTCCAGGCCAGTACCGTCACTTCACCAGATCGTGCTATGATCTCTTCTAACAGGTGGCCCACTGCGGCGTCTCCCTCTCCATACTCTGGCCTGATATCACTCTTGAACATTCCGATCAGCGAGTATGCAATATCTTCATCCACCGTCGCCTTGCGTGTCGAGGCTAGTCGGAGCTTCTCTCGAACCCCGAGACTGTCGGGGTTGAAGGCGGTAATGATATTGCGAGCGACACCTATTGCGTCTGCGAGCTCCTTCATAATTTTTGGCGACTCTTTGTGATTGGACCGGGTGTCGCCGAGGTATGGCTTCCAATCACGTGTGTAGAATCGGATGACGATTGGTGCGAGGAGCTCTTGAGACGTCCAAGCCCGGGTCAACCACTTGCTGCGCTTGAGACCGCCGCGGGTAGATGGAGACATCACGTCTTCGAGGTGAACAAATGTGGCTGCAGATGCTTCATACCACTTGTACATCATTTTGAGCGATTGGTTCAACACCGTGCTGACCGTCTTATCAATGCAACATGTATCACTCCAAGCCCACCGATATCCGTCCGTGCGAACCACTTCACAGAAGTTGCGTAACTTGTCATTCAACGGCGATGAATCCAGCTTCCAGATTGAGCCGGCCTGATTGACATCTTGCAATAATGGCTCCTTGCCTTGCCATACGTGTGAAAGCGTTACATATCGGAAGAATGCTTCCACCACTCTCCGGATGCGTCCGTCGTCCAGGGCCTCCGTCATAGAGTAAACCAGCACTTTGAACTCCGGTTCCGACTTGAATATACGCGCTCTTTCTGGTCCGTCGCAGAGACAACCACTCTTGACGTCAATAAGCACAAGCGGGGATGTCTTGGAGACTCCACGGACGACCTTGTCGATGGCCGTCTCCGACTGGGAGGGAGAAATGTATTTCTTGACTAGTTCTGTCCAATGTGACTTACGATGCTATTTTTACGCCGATGAAGTGACACTCACGACGGGCATCTGGATCGGGAGATGACTCGATAAGGGAGTGCATGCGGACGAACGAACTCATCGCGTCGTCGTACCGCTGTAATCCATGCAGCGCCGCATATCTTCTCTCATACCCCCATGGACTCGAAGGGTCCTCCTTGATTGCCTGAGTCGGTTGAGTTCACTGTCACATACCAAAGAGAGCGAAGGTATACCTCATCTGCATCCTTCAACGCATCCTCCCAGAACCCCGACATACCTCTGGGAGCATTTTGACCCGCGGACTCGACTAGACGCAGAGACGATCCAGTCAGGTATGGTGCGATCGCTCCCTGAACTACAGATAGAAGGCGTCCAAATAGACCCACAGAAGCGAGACCAACTTCAGGGTGGGTGACAGGGGTACCTGAGCCCTCCGTAGTGGAGGAGGATGACTCCCTCGCGAGATCATCCCGACTCGGCCTTGACAAGAGTGAGTCAGAGAGAGGGTGGAACGTGGGGTACATTCTCAAAAACTGTTCCATGGCATTTACTGCCACTTGCGCCACAGGTCGTTCTTCGATCGCTGACCAACACCGTTGAATAAAACCCCAGTGCGCGTCATCCAACATGCAAGACGCTGGTCGGCCGGGCTTCCGGCCCCTTGCCAACTGTAACACGACAGCCATGTCCTCTCGGATTTCAGACCAAGGCAGTTTTCCGGACAGCACCTGCAAGGATACCAATATCAACACGGACGACCTGACGGGAGTGTCCATCGCAACTTTCCTGGAGGGCGATACAACCAAACGAGTATATATCACTCTTGGTCGTCCGATGAAACGTCTCTTTGGGTTCCATTTGCTCAGGCGGACTCCAACGTAAGGCTCCTGGACGCGCGGTGGATCGTTGGAGGTAAGTCAATGCTTCGGGGATGCTTCCCACCAATGACGCGTATCCAAAATCGGTCAAGCGCGCTGTATAATCTGCATCGAGAAGTACATTGTTCTGCCATTCTGTTAGCAAGCGAAGATACCAAGGATATTGATTCTAACGCACGCAGTTCAAGTCACCATGGACGATTGGAAATGAATGTACTATGGCACGTTATTCCCTCGAACCCTTGGCAATGATAAAAGCGACATACGGTAGGAGAGCCCATTAGCAATATCCAGCAGCTATCGTGTGAAGTGAGATGACAAGAAAATAGGCAGCACTGAGGGGACGCACAAACTTTAAGCGGTGTTGGATCAGAGTGTCAGCGTGCCTCTCCAAGAAATGATGGAGCGATCCATTGTGCATCCACAACGACACCAACGACATTGCGCCATGCATTCCAAAACCATATGCAATACCCATGAATGGGACGACATTGGCGTGGTCGAGTCTTCTCCAGATCCCAAGCTCTCGACGAATCATCTAATGCGCCAGTTTTAGATGGAATTGATTAGTGGTAGACCAAGTACCTTGGCCGATCTGTTATTCGTGTCTTCCTCTATTGAAAACTTAAATCGAAATGCCTTTACTGCAACCTTGCAAAGGAGTGGTTGGGGCGTACAGCATCATGAGACAGGGGACACTAACCTCCTTTGGTGAACCGTTGCCATGATACCAACGTCTATACACATCACCAAAACCTCCTCCAGCAATGTACTGATTATCACCTCTGGCGATATATGGTGTGAGATCCGGTGGAGGGGAGAAATTTGCACTGACAAAAAGTCAATTTGTACCAAAGTTATGTACCAAACAACGACCAGTTGGTCAGACGATCGCAGTTTAGCCAAAGTCACATACCCAAGAATGGTCATTTAACACCGTAGTTCCACTACCAGTGGGGAGGTGCAGGACGAACGAGGCTGGAGAACAAGCTGGCGGAAGTAAGGCTGCCAACCCGCAACCCTGACTCATATCCCACGGGCCACGAGCGAGCCTTGAGGTAACGTTGGTGAGGCTCACTGACACAATAACTACAATTTTCCCCAGTCGGTCCACTATATGCGTACCCGAATGGAATATAGAAATAGATGAAAAGCTTTGTGGGTCCGCCCGTCGACGTCACATGCATACCGACCATGACGTGCACAGTCGTGGGGTGCTTGTGGCTGCGCCTGCGCCGAGGCTAGTGGTGGCTGTCGTCGTCTTCTTGACGCCTTTGAAGCTCTATGGGGTGGTGAACGGCAGTGTCTGTGTCTCAGCGACACGAAAGAGGATGTGAGCACAAGGAGAAAACGCGTGCGGTATGACCCTGGTATGCTCGGCCTGCATCTCAATCAATTCAAGGTATGGGGGAGAGTTATACCCAATTGTCCCCGAGGGTTCTCGGTAACGGCTCAACACCCACCCCCTCCCGGGATTCACGTTGACATGTGGATTGACATTGGACGTGACGCGGCAGTGTCGTAGTCCAGGTAAGCAGGAAAGTAACACATTGTTACGCCTGTTCCAATTTTCAAAAATACGGTCAAGTCACAAGTACCAAACACGCATCATTCTCCAACACCTAGCCAGCCCTCGGCTTTGTTTACAACACCCCATCAGTCCGCTCGCACGACAGCAAGAGTCATGCACGCACCTTGACTTCCTCGCCCGTCTTTCGAATCCAAATCGCAGGTCGCTCCGCCGTCTTGGCCCCTTCCTCGCCATCATCCCACGTATAACTCACCCCGACCGCTAACCGCGTC
>JBBPJO010000438.1:0-12379 GCA_038088815.1 Boletus nobilissimus | reverse complement strand
GCCTTGAATGAGATCCAGGATCCTAGTACCTCTACCTCAGTCAGGACATTGATCTTCCAGCGGCTTCCGTTGTTCCTCCGCGGGTATAACCATACGCAGTTCCAGTTCCCAATCTCACTTCTTAGAGCGGAGAATTTCAAAGTCAAGGTCTGCAAGAAGCTGGTCGTGTCCAAAACCCTTACCATTGGAGGCAATCAGATGACACGCAGTCAGGATGTGTGGGCCGCTATACAGCATGATGTAGAGGAACATGTCGAACTGTGGGTTTCGGGTGATGCAGAACCGAACATGTACGAGTGAGTTGATACGATTCACCCTCCCTGGTCTCCCCCCTGGTACTCATTAACACGTCTAAAAGAATCGCAGCGACCCTATGTCGGCTATTGTTTGGAACGGTCAAGGTCAACGATACTTTACTCCTTGCGACAATTCTTTCCGCGCCTCTAGAGACCCTGAACCGAAGGGGGTATAGTGGTCAGTTCCACGAACGTTCTTTGTCCAAAGACGTCTAACAGCTTCGTGCCTTTACCTAGTTGACAAAATTTCCAGTCGACTCCAACAGCCATCAGAGAACTCACAACTGACGGAAGAAGCCATTGACACCTGTCGTGTGACACAAGCCATCACGACTACCTCTATAATGAATTGTGCATCCGAGCAATCAGAGATCACGATCGATGGGGCTAGTAGTGTTGTCGCGTGCGCCCAATCCTCGACTGATCGCCTCATGCCTCGTGCCTTTGTGACTCTTCCTGGGAATACCTCATCTGAGTCGATCATACCGCTCCATCATTCTGTCGACCGTGCACCGAACAGCACCGCCAGTCAAATCCAAAACCTTATACATCGATTTGTCCCACGGTGGGGCTTCTCAGAGACTCTCCAATATTCACGGTAAGCCTGATGAACGGGTGTTTTCCATATAAGTCATCCTCTTTTCAGGACTCTGCGTCAAGTAATGCCTCAAAGTTATATACGTTAGTCTCGTAAGCACTCCTCCTGACTTCTGTTGATGCATTTCTCAGGAGCGAACGTAAACATGGCAATGAATGCATGTAAACCGGAAGGAGGAAAGCTCCTTCATCAACGCAGCAGAGCAGAGGATATCAGGGAATTTCCGAACACGGGCTACTGTGATGTGTCTGGACGGGTCGGAAAACTGGAGCATCGCGGTGAGTTTTCGAAAGCTCCTCATTATTATACTACTTATGGGAGGGGTCAGGTGAAATTGAGCGGGTGGAGGTCTTTACTACTGAAGGTAACAGACGATGGTTGTTGACATGAATCGGAAGGCACTGAACGATGAAAACTTGTTTCGTGTAGATGTTCCCGACCCCGACACGTTCATGGACACCAAGCATGACGTACTCAGTCGTTTTGTCGATGTGATCACATATGTTGCTGAGCTTTACGGTCTCTCGCTGACGGTGCTACGTGTTTTCTGTGATGTTGCTGGAGGGCCTATTGCATTCAACCTGGATGGAAGCATCTTCCTTAACCTGAGATACTTCGAAGAATGGCGTGAGCAGTTCCTTACCCCGATGGCGTGGTAAAGATCGTGCTAATGTTCAACCTTTCAGACGACCGGGACGTTCAGAACGGGGACCCACAGCGAGCTCAAATATCGTGGTATGTTCTGTTTTCACATTGACTGCCTCCAGTATGGACAAGAGGGTTGCATCCAGGTTCTTTATGCTCGCCCACGAGCTTGCGCATAACCTCGTCAAGGAACATAATTCCGAACACGAATTTTGGTTCGCAGCCATCTGCGAAGCACACGTTTGGGAAGCGTCGAAGCATACTCTGACTTGACTATTCTAAGCTATGCATGTTGTCTGTATGAAATATCACCTCCGGCTATGTTTCGTTTTCGCCGTATTGATGGAACTCCCGGACCGATCCGACACTTTGGTGTTGATTGGGGTCCAGCTTGTCCGACTTTGTCTGCCAGTTCGGTTTCAATTTGGATCCCACTGCCAGCCCTCCTATCTGGCAGCATCGTCGCTGATTCGTCGCCACACACGCAAGCCAACCCCTTGGACCTTCTCATGGACATCCAAGCTCAGACTTGGTGCCTCAAGTATCAGTAGCACATAGAGCGAGTCGGACAACGTTGAACAGTCCTGACTCCTAGTCTCCTACTTCCACCTAGCCTCCGCATCAACCACGTTTCTGCCTGAGTCACCTCTTTTGGAGATGTGGTCTGTGTCAGGACATGAGGGGAAAGCGCCGTAGCCGTCCCTGTGGGGCGCTAACTTAACTTCGTTACCTCTGCTCTTTGGACAGGCTTCTTCGCTCCAGAGATCAACACTGATGTGGGAGTGGGGAGTCAAGCTGCTTCGAGGGCGTCAGGGAAATGCGCAAACATCAGAGGGTAACTTACCACTTCAAGCCCCGGCACGCGTCACCTTCCTTCCTAACTGAAGAATGTTACAGGATCTTCGGAGTCAAGCTCTGGTTCGCAGTCACACGAAAGGAATAACTTGCCGAAGGGTGAGAATGATACATTTGGCGGGAGTTCGGGACTGACTGCTCACACAACGCAACACTTAGGACTACGCCATGTCAATATCCGGGATCCAATAGCGTCGTTGGTCTTTCTTGCCGACGGAAAGCACATTGCGGGTGGTTGCAAGGATGGGTCAATTCGACGATGGAGGGTGAGCGACTGGGGCGAGGCAGAACCAGCGATGAAGTCTGATGGTACGGTGATGAGGTCCGTAGCTGCCTCATCGGACGGAAAGTGGATTGTGAGTGGAGGTGTTGATCGCAAGGTGCTGATTTGGAGCACAATCAGCTACGACAAAGTCAGCAGGCTAGTCGAGTGGTGCAAGACCGGCGTCACGGCTCTGGACATCTCGCCAGACTCCTCATGCATCGCAGCTGGACTGGAAGATGGGTCAGTAGTTGTCTGGTGGTTGGAGAGCAGAGAACGCATTGCAGGTCCGTTGAGACACGAGGAATCACTAGTATCTTCCGTCAAGTTTTCTCCAACAGGTGACGGTCTTGCTTCAGCTTGTATCACGGGACTCCAAACTTTCTGATAAGGCCTGGTAATGCCTTAAGAAGGAATGAGATTTGAATAATAAGGATAATATACATGTATTCAGCCAAGGCATTATAAACCACATATAATGGTAGGTCTTCTGGAGAGTAAGTGTCAGACGGCCGGCAGTGTTAAACATCACACTGCTCGGCAAGGGTGGCCAACCTTGATCTGGGAGACAGGTGTTATAAACCACTTGTCATGGTAGGTTTAATGGAGACTGTGTGTCAGACAGTCGGCAGTGCTATACGCCATGCTGCTTAGCAAGAGTGGCCAACATTTATCACAGGGGTAAGCTTTATGGTCCCTTTATAATGGTAGGTCTTCTGGAACGTGAGTGTCTGATGGTCGGTGACGCATGTCATATAGCGGCTTGGTGATGGCAGTCAAGAATCATCAGTTCACTATACTTTACTAGTCACTCAGAAGAGTAGGGCCCGTGGAGAAGGAGCGTCGAACGGTCAGCAAAGATGCATGTCACCCAACATGGTAAGAGTAGACAATATTGTTCAATATTGTTCAAGAGGAAAGTATCAGCAGACAGCTGCCTGTGGGGCAGGGCTGTTGACTACATGGTGTCATGAAATGAGTATAATCGAGTTACCTGAGAAGGATAAATGTCTGACAGACGAGAGTGCGACATAGTGGGCAAGCACTTGGAATGTGTTCAACTAGCATGCACCGTGCTTTTGCGGATAATCTATTCATCTAGTTTCAGCCTGTATCAACCCAGTCACCTTGGAGCAATCATCAAATATGTGTCAGGGGGGGGGAATAGGTAACACATACATGTATGGGCTGGGTGTGCAGACTTAACCACCGGTATATTCATGCTCAATTGTCAAGCTTGTGACCATAATGAGCAATTTGCCACGGCATGATTGTAAAGGACGAAGTCAACCAGTCCAGGAGCAGGGGAACTGAAGGGAAATGATTACACATCGCCTTCTTCACTCATAAATTGACAATGACATATGGACACCATTTGTGGCTCATAGCTAGTATACTGTTTGAACTATACGACCATCACACCACTAGCAGTGAGGCGGCGCGTCTTCAGCGACTTCGCCACAGACTTCTGAGCAGAATGGTCTCGCTTGATATGAAAGGCAAAGGTTGGCCCAAATACTCTCCTGTGCCTTCCAGTTAGCACCACTTGTGGATCGGAACAGCCGATGAATTTACCTGTTCCACCACAACAAAAGCTCATCGACCAACCTCTTGTCCTCCTCAGTCTTAGTTTCCTCAAACCATTCCACGATTGCCTTGTAGAATTCACGGGTGTCGAATACACCATCGACAATTGCCCATGAACCAACGGAGGACAAGGCAAAATGAACCTATAACAAATTACCATGATAATTGATGTCAGCGCTTAAGGGATCGACTCGCCTGGCAAGCAATATAGGCTATGGCGCGTGGCTGAACGGTCTTCATACCTATAAGTTTGGCCACGTTAGCCCGTGTCCATCTCTCACCTTTGTGGCTCTTCAACAGCGAGAATGACTCGGAGTTCTCGTTCTCTAAGCACCTTTACCTGTAATTTTGAATATTCAGACCCGACAATTGTCGCAAACAGGTGGAACTTCGATCGCGACACACACTCTCCCTCATACTGAACATTCATTGTTGCGAGCGGGTGTAGCCTGCCACACCCATTGCTGTCGCTGAACATTCAGTATGCCAAACATTCAGTATTACTGACCATGCACCGCCAAGCGTCGTAGTTGGTGTTGCACCGGTAGTTGTCGCATGCGTCTGGTACTGATCACTGAGGGTATCACCTGCGTCGGTGCTAGTCCTGATGCCGCTGAACGTTCATTACTGTGAGTGCCGGCCATGTCCAGTAGGTATTGCCTGTGTCGGCATGCTGAACGTTCGATGCTGAATGTTCATTGCCGTGAGTACCGGCTGTGTCCACTGGTAGTATCGCCTGCGTTGGCGCGAGTCCTTCGGACGCTGAACGTTCATGCTGAATGTTCATTGCTGTGAGTGCCGGCTGTGTCCACTGGTAGGTATCGCCTGCGTCGGCACGAGTCCTGACGCTGAACGTTCATGAATCTTGAATCATATCTAAGTATGGTAGATATTAAGGTTTAGTTACACTGGTGTTTGCCTCGCAATTAGTCAAACGGGAGTCAAATTCGCCCCACAATGCACAGAAGTGACCATAGAGACGTAGTCGTATCCTGGCCTGGCGGTTCGCATATGCTTGAAATCCTTCGTCAACCGGATCAATTTGACACCGCAAAGCGGCGTGACTTGTCCACCAGCCTGCATGCCAGTGCAAATACCTGAGAATTCTAGCCATCTCCTCAGTGAGGAGACTGGTCTCTTCTGCCCACCTCATGTAGCGAGCTCGTGACCTACACCATTCAATTCGTAGGGCTGCAAAAATGCTGAGCTCAATCAGATATGAGGTGAGATCTACGTACAATCCTGCATCCCCGAGTCCTCGGTTTCCGATGCTCCGATCGTGGTGTATATCCAGGATAACTGGCATTGACCCTCTGATGCGATCGTCAAAGATGCTGAGGGGTCCTCTGCGGCTCGCAAATCATCGTCTTTGAGTGGTTGAAAAATATTCTCCCAGCCGACGATTCCCAGAATGCCCGCAAGTGACCCAACCGCTGCCCGCGCAACTCGGTACCTTATAGAACATGTACGGATTTTCCCCTCAACACCATCCAACGTGCTGTGTGCTCTTGTATTTGCACCCTGTCCACGGATGTTGCTGCGATTGAATGTCAATAGGTACGCGCGCAACCGAATATGTTTTCGAATCTCCTCGAGGGCATCGAGAGCTTGTGCATGGCGTAGCTTAAATTCATACTGATGTAGACGCGGGTCAACCATTGTCGTGCATGGAACTTGGGAGGGTAACCATAGCTTGACCTTTGTGATGTCATCTGGTTCATCTTCACTGGCTTGTAGCCGCGAGACACCAGGCATGTACAGCAACTGGATGGAGTGCCAATTACTAACTTTCCGTTGAAGCCCATTTTTGTTGTGTTGGATCTTTGCTCGTTGACTGTCGGTCGCATCAGAGCCCAGCTTGGATGCTTCGGCTGCAAGTCTTTGTCTGATGGGATGATAAACTACGTGCGGTGTGTATCAGGATACCAGTAAACACGTACTGTTGTTCCTCCAAGTCCAGCCCCAGAATGATAAGCTGAGTCGCAGACACGTCTGAATGTAGTGCACTGCTAGGCCCTGCTTCTTGCTCCGCTGCCTCTGCCTCTGCCAGCTGAAGGCTTATTTTGGCAGTCATAGGTGCTGGGTTGATGGGACTGAGCAGATCGACCGGTAAAATATCGATAATCACATTACCTTCAACCATATGGCGTAAGGGTTTGGTTGTTTTCAGTCTAGCTCCCAAGCCATAACCTCAGACCTCCAGACAGAGAGGCGTTCAGTTGGGATGCTGGTTTCAAGCTCTGTTAGTGCTGCATGGTGGATAGTACATTCCTTCATCGCCTCCTTTGTCTTCTTTGACAGCAAGGCACCTAATGGAAGCATTGAATGATGTAAAGGCAACGGTGATTAGACAACATGTAGTACTCACCCAATCCAACTAGTTTCTTCCAGTTCCAGTCACCGAAGTAGTCATCGAGTGTGTCGCGACGAGATCCTGGACCCATCTGCTTTGTGCTGCTAGCAGCCGGGTTTATGTTAGCCCATCCACGTTCTACTCCCTCGCCATCAGTCCGTCCTACTCCTGGTAGGAGATTGAGTGAGTACAAGATTTGACACGCAAGCTTGTGGGCATTAAGGTGAAATTTTGGAACGACGAAGTCGAGATCCTTGCTTGCTTGATCAGCGTGCATGCTCGGTGGAAGGGTGTCCATACGCGTCCATAGCTTCTTGTTCCATTGACAGGTGATATCATATGAGACGAAAATTTTCCGCGCAGGTGTCTTGCTGAGGACGGAGAAAAAAAGATAGTCCATATTGATATACCTATCATGTTGTTAGCCACACTTCAGCCTGACATGCCAGACTTACCTCTCGCCCTTTTGCAGGTCTCCTACAGCATTTGGTAATTTAAATCCATGGTGCGCACAATCAACTGCTCCAATACCTGTTGCTGCTAGACCGCGCGAAGGCTTTGTGTCAGCAAGATTCACGGCTGTGTGTCCAGTACAATCACTTCTCTAACGGGCCATTAATGATATAGTCGTAGTAAATGAGCGGTTTTACCTCTTGAACCTCGTCTTTGCGATTGCTGATATGAGTCTTGTAATTGCCTTCTTCGACAAAGTAGGCACACCCGTTATTGAGACCAGGGTCAGCCGCATCGCTTGATACATCCTTGCGTTTCATGTGGAAATCGGCGTCAACTGATACAAATAGGGCGTACAACCAACTGCAGGTGATATATAGATTAGAGAGTATACGCATCAGTATTGAGAAAGAAAAACTACCGCTTATCTGGGGAAACCTGAGACAGGTCATCAGGCATATTCCGGCCGGGTTGAGGACAGGCTGGACACACTACAGCGCATGACCCCAGTGCTGTCATCGCATCTCCTGAGCAATCGTATGGGCGACCTGCGCGCTTTAACAGCTTGAGATGTCGCCATTCACGAACGATCCGTAGAAATTGCGTGTAACGGTCCTATGAAGAGGACTTCAGACGATGTCATAGAGATACAATCAATAACACCTACCTTAAGCGCATAGACCCCAGTGTTATCAGTTCTGCGGGAAATAGAATGATAAAATTCGTATGTAGAGACCTTCGATTCGAATGACAAGAGTTGGAATTGCTCAAGCACACGAAACGTTGCCGCTGTTGAGGGCTCAGATACCGTAGCAGGAAACCAACAAAAACGAAGTAATTGGCGAACCGGAGTCTGGGCCGTCTCACATCCACAAAAATCAACCGCAACCATCTGTATACCGTGACTGTCGATGACCATAAAGTTGTCCTTTTTGACCGGGAGGCGGCAGGTTTCATTTGCATTATGTCCAAGCTGGATACGAAGGCTGATATTGATGAGTGAATCACGTTCGAAGAACGCTCCATTCCACTTCTGTTCATATAAAATTGGCTGTATATTGTGACAAACAACCGCTGCTCACCTTAATTGAATGAAGCGGATTGAGATGGTGGTTCGAGACTGTACATCCTCCACAAGACAGATTCACAGTGCCACAGTCAGAACACCTGTAAAGGTCATCAGCATGACCGCACCAACGACATGACCGTTCATCTCCTCGACCCTCCAAACGAAAGAGTTCTTCGAGGAACGTATCCCGATGTTTGACCCACGCAAGCAAAGGGTTGTCCTTATAAGAAGAGTCAGTATAATGAACGTCAACCGTACTGAAACCTACGCTTGTATAGCATTTGCGTTGGGCTAACGGTGCTGTTTCTAGTGAGTTAGCCTGTGCCTGTATGCCTGCGTCCTCTTCCACTGTCGCAATTAATGATTCTGTATCATGGAACATATTCAAAGCATCAGTTCCCTGCATTGTGATGGTGTTGTGAGTCTCAGTGGCAGCAGGACTCGGATCGTCTTCACATGCCAGCACTCGGTTTTTCAAGGAAATGTTCCCATTGTGGACATGGTAGTTCGTGTGGGTCACATGTCGTGCTGGATTTTTTGGCTCTGAAGGAATGAATGGTCGGAACCTGATGTGGACATTTTGTTTGGATTTGCATTGCGATTTGACCATTGTCGCAGCAAGGAGTGAAGACTGCTCAACGCCTTGGACCGATGGTGTTCGGCGCACTGGACTAACTTTGATTGCTTAGTCAGTGATCGCTTGTGGTTCCGAAACTATGGCTACCATAGTTCGGCTCCAAGTTGGCCATCATATCAACAAAGCTGACTATTGGCATTTTCAATCGCTGCCGGGCTGTGGGATCAATCATATTGAGTTCACCATCATCGCTGAGTGTTATCTTTTGCTGCTGCTTCGGCTGCAAAGGAGTCTCGAGCGGTCTCCAACTCAGTGAGTGCCCTCCGACCTTTGCCTCCCCTGAAAAGAAAATTGACCAGTCCCAGGCAGTCTCAAACACAGTGCGTATCTTACGTCTTTCACTTTGTTGCTTGCCTGGAATGGGCCACATGGCAGAGCGGCCTTGTACGTGGTGAGCGCACTCGCCTCACTGGTAAAAAAAATGTTTGAGCAGTCTGGAGCAGTCTCAAACGCAGCGGGTACCTTGCGTCTTTCACCTTACCAGGAATGAAACATGGAGGCAATAGAATAGCATTTCAGTGCCTTACGCCCAATCTGAGAAATATTCCTACCGAATATACTCAGTTTGACTGAATACGACATGTGATGACCACGGGTTTTCTGGTGAGTGATGCCGTTTGTGCGGCGTAGCCTCATTGATACCAATGAAAAGTCAAACTGCGGTTACAGCATGACGTGACTCCATATCCAGAATGGAGGGTATCTACCATTTCATTACTCTTTAATCTCGTTACTTACCGGATGAGAAACTGGGGCTGTCGCATATAAAGGTTCAACGACCCGCTGAACCTTCATTCTTCAGATACTCAACCATCTATTTTCATCCATATCGTTTTGGTCCCTTATCATGCCAGAAGACTCATGCAGCGATGATTCGACATCAAGGACAAGTGTACAGCTTTGTGAGCTTGATTTTCTTTGGAAGTATCACCCCTTTTGATCACATTCAAAGCACGGATCATTGCTCTTCTCGAAGAGATCCAGCTTGATGATGGACGTAACTTGTTATTTGCCATTGAAGATGAAGCTAGGACTTGTCGTTCATCAGCTTCATGTTCTGGTAATGAGTGTGCAATTTTAGTCATTGCATCAATTGAAATCCAAGTAGACCGCAGCAAGACTGGGAGTAGTAGCACAATTAGCAGCACGGTTACAAGTGCTAGCCCATTGACATCTCCTCGTGGACCTGTGTCACCATCGCCGTGCACCCCGCAAACCAGGACTGTTCATTCTGTGTTTGGGCCACGTGCACGTTCACCGTCCGCATCATCAGATGCAATGCCTTCAACGGTATCTACCCCACAACCCCTAATCATGCCACAGCCTCCGCGACCCCTGCGGTCTACTCTCCTTTCACCTTCGGACCACAGTACAGTATGGAGGCGTACTTACTGTGGTATAATATTTCCTGTTCCTAGTCAGAACATGACTGCAAAGCCGCCATTCTATTGTGTCACCAAGGGAACAACAATTGGTATCTTCGAAACATGGTGCATAGTTTTGTACATGGTTACCCAGAAAGCTAATCATCATATCAGGACCGAGGCTGCCAGCTATGTTACTGGCATCAAATGAGCTGTTCATTGCAAGGCGGACTCCATTGATGAGGCTGTTCACTTGTTTGAAACTACAGCTGATCGCAATGGAGTGGAGATTCTGTACCAGTAGATCATGTCTTACTATACTTTTCTAAGTGTGATTGGTTTGTTTCGAGCCAACCATTATGCTAACATTACTATGAATAAATATAAATCTCCTATCATTTATTCCATTCGTCCCTCAGTAGACCATTGTACGTGTATGGCGAGTCAAAGCTGTCCGACCATATTCCATGCATGTACATACACAGGATCCTCCCTGTGTACCACATGCAGCCAGCATTTCGGATCATTGTCTGGCAAATTATCCCTGTCTGGCCAACTAAACTTGGGCTCAGTGCTACAAGTAATGTAACTGCATAAAGAGTTAAAGAGTTTAGAATGAACTATAGCCCTGCACCTAGCCTCTGTGATTTTTTTGACGTACCTCCTTCTCGCTGGCAAAATGCCCGCTCAGTCTTGGGCGACAAAGGACCAACAAGCATGGCTTATTCAATACCAACAGAAGTCCTACTTACCTCTTATGCCAAGCAGAAACTATACGTCATTCTGGAATCCTTACTTCGAAGCTTTTGCTGCAAAATGGCCGGAGCGCGAGCAGTTGTTTCCCGGCATCCCAGAGGCTGAACTAACTCCAGAGCAGCGGGAGCAGGTCACAACTGCACTAAAGGATCGCAAAAATGTGAGTTAATGATTGTGTATCGCCGATCTCAAATGTTTGATTGATTTTGTTAGAAACTTACCAATTGGATGCGGGTACACTCTCGGCCAAAAAAGCCTGTCGTAGCAGGCGCAAGCAAGCTTCCAGATCTTCTTGTGGTTGAACAGGAAGGGCGGAATTTGTCACCTCTCGAGGTCTTCTCGAAGCTATACTACAAGTCGCATGTAAAACATTTAGTGAAACAGGAAATGGAAGATGAAAAGGTACCTGTCGACATCATCCGAAAAGCGACAATCACGGCATGGCAATGCATGCAAGTGAATGAACCTGACAAGGCGAAGATCGTGGTGGAAGAGTGTAAACGGCGCAAGGAGGAGAGGGAGAAAGAACTAGAAGATCGAGAAAACCCAACGGCAGACCAGATCACAGCGTAAGTTGCACTCACTCTTTGAAATAAACGGTCGCCTCAACTTGAAGTGGTAATACAGCACAATTTGACGGGCACCGACGTTGCTCATTAACGCACTCCAAAAAGTGCAGAAAAGCACCCAGTGGTCGTTCACACTACTCTTTGGGGGGCCTGATCCAGATTCGGATGGAAGTCTACATTCGGGATGGTATGTGGTTACTTATGATCAATATACTTCCTTTTCTAATCCATAGGTAAGCATCCATCTTGGAGAAACCGATGTTGGGGGCAATTTCGGAGATTGCTATGTAGACTTCGACGATAAGGTAATGAAACCATATCATAAGTTCCTTACGCGACTTTACCGTGAGCTCTCTCTCCAATCCCTGCAGTTCCATGCTGATGATTAACCTAGCGACTGCTCCCGACGGTGATACACCGAAGACCGACTGCTCCGAGTCACGCACGGCCACTCCCACTCCTGGCTCTTCCGTGGGTACATCCGCTGATAGTTCACGCATGGCCACTCCCACTCCTGGTTTGTCTGCGGGCATGTCCGCTGATAGTTCACGCACCATTACCCCAGTGCCAGGTGCTGAACATGAACATTCAGGCGCTGTGGCACCCACGCCACTGGCAGATCTCGAACATTCTGGGACAGCAACAGTAGTTTCCAGCACTGAACCTTCACGCACGGGCACGCCAGCGGTGTCAGAGTCAGCGGCCGCCATCACTCCGAATCCAAGCGCTTGTGAACCTTCACACCTGCTCGTATCTCCATCAGTTCAGGACACACCAGACTCAGACTTGTCGGCACCCAAGGAACCCGCTCCACTCCCTTCGTGTGGGCTGACTTTGTCACAACCAGTTTCTCATGAGATCCAACCATCGTCATGGGATCTCAAACTGGACACGCCATTTTGCTTCAACGAGCTCTACGCTCCACTTCCTGGCGA